>CAWYPQ010000068.1:0-90102 GCA_963965965.1 Trididemnum nubilum
AAGAATGTTCCTGAATCTCAAACGGACTATATCAACGCCAGTTACGTCACGGTAGGACTTACTTTAATTGTTATCCCATAGCTATTGTGCAATAATTTGAATGCCTCTACTATATTACAAAATGTAAAGGACACATTTAAATATAAAATATCCCTTTTTTATAAAATTCAGTTGGAACTTGTTTAGTTACATTTTAATATGCCAAAAACAGTATAACAAAATTTATCATTCACAACCATAAAAATTTAAAATCTAAAATCATGACCTAAACCGTAAACAGTACTATTTAATTATGGTTTTACAGTATATGCTGATTGTGACCAAATGTAATCAAATAACTTTTGCAACATCGGTTTACTTCTCAAGCATACAAAACTAGTTTAAATTTTGACCCAAAATTAAAAATTTTAGTTTTTATGCAACGTTTTTGTTCAAAGAAAATTTCAACAAATTTCCAATCTCGATCTTAAACCGCAAATCACATGCATATAAACGTTACTTTCTCCCAAAAGTTTCAGATTTTTTAATAATTAAGTTAGGTTTTGCTTAATATTTTCGGTTGCGTTATTGGTATTGTGAATCTTTTTCTAAATACAAACCATTGCCAATTTCGAGCTGCTTCAACTTTATCAACTATTTTGTATATTATAACCGAATAATGATTATTTTCCCAGTATGATAAAAATTTTTTTCAATTGTTTTTTGCAATCTAAACGTCAATACTGATACAGTTCAGTTTTTTACAATTTTCTTAAAATGTTTTACATCTTAAATTTTAAATCACTATCTTTCTTGTATACCGACAATTTTAATTATTATATTATTATTTTTCAGGGTTTAAACCATCAGAAGGAATACATAGCTGCCCAAGGACCATCGCAGAACACCGTCGAACACTTTACACAAATGATTTGGGAGCAAAAGTGCACCCATATTGTTATGCTAACACTGCTCGTTGAAAACGGTACAAAAGTGTATGCAATTCAACAATTGAAGCATGTTTTGGCAGAAGTTTATAAGTGACATTTTTCAAAAAATGAGTTTTTGTTCTATTCAAGTTACTTATTAAAAACGTTTTACTTGAGTGAAAACTTAAGTTTATTTTCAATTATTTTATGGTAATAAATAGCTTATTATGTTGCACTTAACAATGGAGCGAATTGAAAGTTTAAAACTTTAAACGCGATTATCTCAAAACGGCGAAATGCGACTTATCAACTTCTGCTAAAACGTGCTTCAATTTATTTGTATACTTCTGTGTTGCGTGCAGGAGAATTTGTGAAGAACGCATTTGCAGATTGCTATTGCTTGTATGCTTGTGTGTTTTTCTAAGCAATCAGATTCACCAATCAAAAATAAGTAAAAAAATTCGGTTCTTATGTTCAATGCTCATTAATGCACTTCATGCTATACGATGATACAAAGTACTCATATATTACTGATTAAATATGACTTATCCAAGGTGTTGATGATACGTACTGTACTTTATCACAGCTGACTTAACAATTGAAAATGTTAAACAATAATTGGAATGATAAAGCATTTTTACAAGATTGATTTCTTGATAGAACGTCGTTACGAACCATCAAAATTCAAATTACTACTCAAGTTGATTGTTAATGTAGAGCATTTTGTTACACTACCTCATGTATTTGTTTATTTTCAAGAGAAAACTCTGTTATCATGTCCTACATGTAGTAAATCATGAAAGTGGAGTAAAATTTAGGCTATTCTTAATGGATATTTTTCCACTTCAGCTAAAATTAAATGCGAGCAATATTGGCCTTCATCTGAAGTCCCAATTATGATCGGAGGCTTTACAATCCGACTGTTGTCGGAAAAAAAGGAAAGAGATTGGACGTTCAGAGACTTGTCATTCACAAATCAGGTACTATTGGACCGGTCTACACTGGACGACAAACATAAAGTCGAAAGCATTTGAGCGTATTCTCAATTTGCCTAACCAACTTGCAGCTTATACGCTGATAACGCGGTACACAGGGTATACCAAACTTTTATTCAAAACAAACGAAACATACGCTTGCTTGCTTACATTTTTAAGCCTGTGTAGACCGGGCCTTATACTGTTATTTGTTGGCATGAATTGAGGTATTCTTTAATTTTGGCATTAAATTTGGCACAATTCATAGTTTTTTTGCTTGGGAGAAATCGCAAGTGCTACATGCATAGAAAAGATACCAAAAAATATTGCTAGATAATTAACTAAAGCATTGCTAAGTTTACCATGCTTTAAACTTTTTAAAACAAAATTTCCACTATTATCATTTTTTTGTAAAACTTTATACGAGCAATAAAAATGCTTTGGCTGTTGTTAAAACACTCTTGAGACTTATGGAGTTACATAGACTTGATTACTTTTTTCTGATTTTTACTTCTCCAAAACTCAGGAAAATGTGCAATATAAACAATCTGAAATATTGCGAAACTATTTTTAGGACGGCACTTATCGCTTAATTCGCCACTCTCATTACACTTCCTGGCCAGACCATGGCGCACCTTTCACAGTTATAAGCCTTATTCGTTTTGCTACCTTTGTCCGGAGAACTCTCGACAGTGAAGAAAATAACAGTACTCCAACCATCGTTCATTGCTGGTAAAGGAATTATTCATATTATTCAGCCCATCACGTTTCAAGTATTTTAGTAATTGCGGTTACATTTTTACAATATTTAAGAGAACAAGATTGCTTTGGCCAGAGGAGCTGAAACATACCATTATTAAATCAAGCTGTTTTTTTGCCTATCTATTTATTGCGCACACGGTAGAAGCTTCCTAACGTTTCAATCAATCCTGAACGTGTCAAACAGTAAACCTATAAATATCTTTTCGTATAGTTGTTGACTAGATTTGTCTGGAAATCGAACCCAAGTTTAATGTGTTTGTAGCATAATGTATCCACCTGACTATCATTCTCAAATTTAGTGACTGGTAAAATTAACGATTCTATTTTGTCTTTGACTTTCTAACTTAGTGTTCTATTTCTTGCTGTTGGTAACGCTGTAATATTAATTTCTTGGACGTAAAATTTGAAACTTATTTGTTTCTGAATATTAAAAATATTTTTCTACATTCTTCTTCAAAATGTTTTCCCAAAACCAATACAACCAAGTTAATTGGGTCGAAAACCATATTATGGACCATTTGTAAAGTCTCGATAGCTTGTGGTTACCACGTTATTTCAAATGCTCAATAAAGAGAAAAAAACTAAAACGATGCTTTCTAACTGATATTATAACAAAGTGATTTTGTTTCCTGGTGTTGATCCCTCGACTTCGATCGGTTTAAAGGCTCAATATTCATGTATGAAAATTGTTTGTCCACGAAAGATTTTTCAAAATTATTTAGACTTCACTTTTGAAGCTGACGAGTAAAGATGTTTTTTCCTGCTTCAAAATTAGTCAAAGTTTTTTGAATTTACAAGCCTTCAACAGTTTAATATCTGCAAATGCATCATAAAGTGCTAATTTATTATGGTTTAGGACTATAAGTTGCATTTAAAAAAAAAACTTTTTCGAAAGCATTGATCATCACTGCTGTTTAAGCCAAACAGAAGACAATGCAGTAAATCATACTAATAGAATGCGAAACTTTTAATTGACCTCACAAAAATTATTGTCTGATTTGTATACAATAACTTGGAAAAAATGTATAGTATTTAAGCGACTGTGATGAGTTAATTTGCACGGCTTTTACTCATTTGAAAAATAATCAACAGTTGATACTGAAGCAATATTATACGTAAAAACCAATAAAACGCAGTACATGCACTTCAAAGTAACACACAATAAAAAGTTGGCTTCTTGTTTTTTTAGATTATCAATGGTATCGTCCAAGGCAAAACAGCCACGTTTTGGAGCATAAAAATTGGTCTTGGGAAACAGTTTCACTAAGAATAAAAGAGACAAATCTGTCGTAAGCATTTTATTTAAAAGAGACGTTTCGACTAATTACTTAAGCCATTGTGTATCTGTAAATAATGCACAAAAAAAATTAGAGTAATAGGTAACCTGCAAAGTTAAGTTTAACAAAACAGGCAAAAAGTTCCAAAATTAACGCAATATAGTTCTGCAGTGTGAAGACATTTATTGCTTTCAACAATGTGCTCAAAGCCCCAGATCAAGGTAATACGTATTGCTTTAATCATGGCGTATTATAAATCTAACCAAGCGACATTCAACTGCCAAAGTACAGTCATTACCAAAAGTTTAGAGCAACTCTAGCAAAAAACACATTTTTGCTTATTTTTCTCAAATGCGTTCTTAATTCACACTTCTTGCTTTTGTCAGCTTTTTTTCTTTTTTGCTCACTGTTGCATGTCTCTTAGTTTGGCGCCAAAAAGTAGTTTAACTAACCTAGTTCTTGTTTTCAGGTGATTTAAAGAAGAGATAGTTAGAATTATAGGTATTATTTAGATACAGGCATATCCAACATTTACATTATCATCCACAACAGTTATTAAAATTGTAAAAGTAAACTTTAAACCAAATTCTAAATTACTAAAAAAAGATTGCTTTCAAGAAACAATAGATCAAGATAGAATTTTTTCTTATTTTATTGGGACTTATAGTTAAGATTCAATATTCCAACCCTTTTGGAACTTTTGGCAATGTTTACTTATTTAGAATTTGGTTTGAAGTTTACTTTTACAATTCTAGTAACTGGCGTGGTTGATAACGTAAATGTTGGATATGCCTGCTCTCCTACGGGAATATAAGTGGATCAAACAGTGTGTCTGAAAGTGGGAAAGCACTGGCTAATTACAAGCAGTACAACATATGGTCAGTAGAGAAGTATATAGTAATGATTTTAAGGAGAGCTGGTTGCTGGTATCTTATCAATTTATGAGTGACTGTTCGGGTTCTGTAATTTTGGTTTGACTTTCAAACTCCCTTCAATAAAATTGGGTTGTATAAGACGTTTTCTGGATGTACTTTGGCAGTTTAATGGATGAATGTCGCTTGGTTAGATTTAATACGCCATGATTAAAGCAATACGTATTACCTTGATCTGGGGCTTTGGGTACATTCTTGAAAGCAATAAATGTCTTCACACTGCAGAACTATATTGCGTTAATTTTGGAACTTTTTGCCTGTTTTGTTAAACTTAACTTTGCAGGTTACCTATTACTCTAATTTTTTTTGTGCATTATTTACAGATACACAATGGCTTAAGTAATTAGTCGAAACGTCTCTTTTAAATAAAATGCTTACGACAGATTTGTCTCTTTTATTCTTAGTGAAATTCACGTTTCAATTTTCCGTGGGCGTGTACTGTGTTATGATTTTTGCTTTGGACCGCGCTGTCGAGTGCTTTTTAAATCATTTCAATTCAAACTCCAGTCATTAAAACATCAGTGTAATTTAAATATGTTTACAGCACTGGAGTGGGCAGGACTGGTACCTTTATAGCTGCAGACCATGTTTTGCAGCATATTAAAACCAACACCGAATACGTTGACATATTCGGTCTTGTACATGCTATAAGGATGCAAAGGAAACAAATGATTCAGTCAGTAGTAAGTATATTTTTTCTTTTATATTGACAAAAATATAATACAGGATTGAGTTTTTAAGTGCTTTGTTTACTGATACGTAAAACTGCTGCTGTACAAATCATGAATAGATTGTTTCGATCATTATTGGATTCATCCTTGAATCTTTTGAAGATTTCTGTAGCCGTAAAAAAATCTGTTTAAAAAAAAATTTCAAACGGTTTTCGTCTTGCCCACGACAAGAATCAACGCAAAAATAAGTCGCAGGTGAAAAATGCGGCGTTTTATAATATTTCGAGACGTCGGAATTTCCTCGAAAAAAGAAAAAATGTATCACGTAAATATTCTGTATTGGATAATTGTCAAACTTCGTATGTACGCCACCTAATGATTAATTGTAGTAAAAATTGAAGAGAGCAGACAAATTCCTTCTGCCGGCACAAAATTGGTTGCTGCGCTTTGATAAAAATAGCTTCTAGCGCTGCTAAGTGAAATTGAGTTCTTGCTTTTGCAAAAATTGAAAATTGTCAATCATGATAATGGGCAGCGCAGTCAGCATTTTGAAGTAAGTGAAGTCCAATAGCCGAATCACATTCCAATTGATTTCGAGAAGCCTTGGCTTTGCAGTTTTGTCTAGGCAGAACTTTTGTTGGCTTTTTTTGTTTCGAAGTGATTTGGGAATATACTGAGCAATTTTTTTCTGCAATCTTAAGGATGTGCGATTCATGTACCGACAATCACAGCGCTGCACCAGCGTCCTGCTACCTCAACGCGGAGGTGCAGTCCCCTCCTAATGGGAATGGGTCGAAATGGCATCACAGATCTTCCGAGGGGCTCGACCAAAAGGTCGCCCCCATTTTCATGGACTGTTTTTTCGATGGGCTGCCCGTTGACTGGTAACAAATGAGCGGCTCCTCTTCTAATTGACTGGACTCCCCTTCAACGTCTCCTAATCTGGCATTGATCCTAATTAGTGGCAATGCTCATCCAAACCCAGGCCCCATCCGCAATAATCCTCTCCCCAGGTACGCCTGCTCCATTTGCCACCTTGACGTGGGCAGAGACTCCTTGCAGTGTCTACTTGCCTCAAGTGGGTACACTTCCACTGCTTCTCCCTCACCAGTGCTGACTTTTGCACAATCTGTGCAACTGACACTGCAGTGGGTTGGCGTTGCCCGGCGTGCTGCCCCCAAATCAAACTGGCTCCCCTACTCAGACCAATTACCACGTAATGACGCCTGCATCCCCTCCAGCTCCTTCCCCAGGGTTCCCCCACTAGCACCTGGCTTTTATCAACCGCGTCCCCCTCAGCGCCCCCACGTTACCCCTGCTCTTTGTGCTCTCATGAAGTAGGTAAGAACTCACTAAAGTGCTCTACCTGTTCCAAGTGGGTGCACTTCTCCTGCTCCTCCATGACCCGGGCTCACTTTCGCAAAATCTGCGCGGCTGGCTCCACCATGGGTTGGAATTGCTCTGTTTGTCTCAATGGGGACCTTGCCTCTCCCACCCACTAGCAATCCTCCTCCACGCCGCCTCCCCAGTTCCGCCCCCACTCCCACACCCCCCCACCAACATGTTCACATGTAGTGGATTCATCTCTACCTCTCCCCTCACAACCTCCCCCTCCTTAACACTTACCCTCTTTCTGCTTTCACTCTACCTTCTACACCTCCACCATCCACAAGCACACAATCAACCAAAAACTCATCGCCACATCCTCATCGAACTCCACACCCCCTCAAAACCTTAGAGTTCTTTAATGGAATACTAGCGGTCTTTCCCCCTCATGTCGTGCTGAATTAATCGCGTTTCTTTCCAGCCATCAGTATGACCTCATTCTCCTCCAAGAAATTCATCTTTCGGCAACCAAGAAGTTTCAAATCCCTAGATATTCCACCCTCCGTATGGATCGAACATTCGGCAAACAGGGCCCTGTTTCCTCCGGAGGTCATAACACCGGTGGTGGTGTCCTCACTCTCACCCACTCTGACCTTGCCTTCTCACCTGTTTCTGTCTCCTCTCTTTCTTCCCAGGACCACTACTCAGACTACATCTGTGTTAAAGTACTTTTTTCCAACCACTCTCCCTTACAATTTCTTAACCTTTACTACCGTCCCATCAGAAACACTTCTTCTGATTCTCGCACTAGGGCCTTCTTTTCTGACATCTTTCCAAACTCCCCTGACACTTTTATCCTTGGAGAATTCAATCCTCACCACCCAAACTGGGACAGCTCATTCCCCTAATCCGCCCAGAAATGACTTGTTTTGCTGGATCACTTGCTCCGGTCTGGAAATCCTGAAACAACCCCGCCTCTCCCACGCTCCTTCGTCATTCCACTGGAAACCGTTCATCTCCCAATATTTTGTTAGCTCCTGAGTCTCTTGCTCCCCACTACAAGTGGCACACTCTCCCTGGACTTGGCTCTGACCATCTCCCTCAAGAGATTGTTCTGCCTCTCTCTCCAGTTCGTCACCCCAACATTCGTCCCCCCAGATTCAACTACAAAAAAGCCTGTTGGGATGTTTACCAATCACATATTCTTGAGCATCTCCCCTCTCTTGATGTAGATGCAGTCAAAATCCATTAGATTCTCAGCTCCTTTTCGCTCTTCTTGGTCAAAGCTGCCAAGGCCTCTATCCCCTTTGTCCGCCTTGGTCGTTTCCCCAAAGCCTGGTGGTCCCAGGAAGCGGAATCTGCGGTGCGGGAGCAACGGAATGCCAGCTGCGAGGCACAACGGTTTGAGGCTCACCGCCCCAGATACTTAGATGCTTCTTGTAGGGCGTCCTCAGTCATTTCTAGAGCCAAATCCGCAACCTGGCAAGCCACCTGCTCTAATCTGTCTCCCCGTTCTGATCCGGGTGCTGTATTCAGGCTCCTCAATGCCATATCGGGCAAAAAGAACACCTCCCAAAACCCTTCTTTTCCTGGTTGCTGTTCCCCTCTTGACACTGCCAATCAATATGCCTCTTATCTTTGTTCACATCTATCTCAAGCAACACCCCGTGCTTCGCGCAGAGCCAAACGACAGGTTGGAACTTCGGAAAACTAGATGTGAGGATGCTTCTTCCCTCCGCAATTTCTTCTGCTTCCCCTTCTTCTTGGCTGAATTCTCCACTGCCATCTCCAAACTCTCCTTTTCTGCTGCATCTGGCTCCGACCAGATTGCCTATCCTTTACTAAAGCATTTGCCTGAGCCAGCACAACTCCTCCTTTTTTCTCTTTTCAACAAGTCCTGGTCCTCTCACACTTTCCCCTCTTGTTGGAAACCTACCACTATCAGTTCCATTCACAAACCTGGAAAGCCCACTTCCTCTCCGTCCTCCTTCCGCCCCATTTCTTTCACCTCTTGCATCTCCAAACTTTTTGAGCCCTTGATTCTTTCTCGCCTAACTTTTCACCTCTAATCGAATCATCTCCTCCCCACTTGCCAGGCCAGCTTTCGCCCTAGTAGGTCGTCTCTCAACCAAATTCTTACTCTGTCTCAATCAATCAGGGACGGCTTCCAAAAGAAAAAGCCTCCAGACCGAACCATTTTGGTGTCTGTTGACTTCTCCAAGGCTTGCAACTCGGTTTGGCTCTCTGCTCTGTTTCATAAACTTCTCTCGCTCAAACTCCCCTCTTGCTTCGTTTTTTGGCTTCGCTCCTTCCTTTCTGACCGTAGAGCTAAAGTCCAGGTTGGTGGTTCCCGTAGCCTTTCCTTCCGTATCAGACGACGGGTCCCCCAGGGCTTGGTACTTAGTCCAGTCCTCTTCATCCTGTTTGTTGATGACATTACCAAGGATTTGCCTCGTGGTGCTCATGCCTCCCTGAATGCTGACAATCTGGCCATCTGGTCCTCCTCCCCAGACCTGCTCAAAGCATCTTCAGTCGTCCAATCCTCCTTAAATGTCCTAGAAACGTGGTACAACTAATGGAGACTTCTTCTAAATCCAAAGAAGTGCGAGTCCTCCTTTTTTCTCTACAGATTCCCGTCAAGCCATTTTCCAGCCCCGGCTGTACCTCCTGGGCATTCCTCTCTCGTTCAACCCCACCCCTAAATTCCTTGGTGTAAACTTTGATTGGACTCTATCGCTTGGGGCCCACGTCCAATCCCTGTGTTCCAAATTCTGTCCACGCTACAAAGCCCTTCGCTTCATAGCCACTGCCTTCTGGGACCCATGAAAGAATCTCTCTCCCTACTTTACAAAGCCTTGGTACGACCGGTGCTCACATATGCCTCTCCTGGATGGTTTCCATTCCTCTGCAACACCGCAACCAATGACTTGGAAGTCCCTCAGAGAGCTACATGGAGGGTTGTTGCTGGATGCCTCTCTTCTACTCCTTCCTTCCTACTCCTTCTTGAGGCTCAACTCCCTCCTCTAAAGCTAACTTTAGAACATCAGGTTCTTTCCTCCTTCGAACGTGCTCTGCGTCTACCCCCAGATCTCTCCAGCCTCAATTCCCTGGCAGCAAGAAACGTGCCCTGTCGACTAAAGAAGAAACCCTCCTGGAGATCATTCTGTTCTTCGGCCACTCAACCCCTCCTATCCCCACGCGAGACTCTGATCATCTGCCTCCCTTTTCCCCCATGGACTGCAACCCACTTCACCCTTTCTCATTTTATTCCCGACTGCATAAGCAACAGTACAGCCCAAATCCAGTCTGCTTCAAACAGATTATCCTCCCTCTCCCCTTCTGATATCCAAGTATGGACTGCTGGTTCTGTCCCCTCTTTTTTTGGTCCCGGTAGAGCTGGAGTGTATGTTACATGCTCCAAATGCAACACACCCTATTCCCTGTCCTTCTCCATTGGTCCAATTGCCTCCAGCTTCACAGCTGAAACCTTTGACCTCAAGCAAGGTCTCGATTGGTATACTAGCCACTTCATGACCTGCAAATTCCAGTCAGTCCTTTTCCTAACTGACTCCCAATCGGCCCTCTCAATCCTTTCATCATCCCACTCTTATATCCAGCCTGAGTCTCTCTGGAATGTTTGGTCCCTCGCCTCCTCCCTTTCCAACAACACCACCTTGTGCTTCCAATGGGTCTCCGGACACGCTAGTCTCCCCGGTAATGAAAATGCAGGTTTACTTGCCAAAGCTGGTGCCTCTCTGCCCACTGATGCAATCCCAAGCCCTCTCCCTCCATTCGTTGCCAAAGTCCGTTATTTTCAGTACCACAATCGGAGACGTCAGATCTCCCACTCCTACATGAACCACCAAATCCCCAAAGTCTCTTCGGAATAACTTCTCCTTTCTTGCCCTATTCGCTGTGAGCTTTCCCGTCTTCGCTGCCATGGCCACAGTCTTCTTTTATCCTCATATCTTTACAGGATCAGTCGAAAGGAGAATTCTGCTTGTAGTGCCTGTGGACACCCTCTACAGGACCTCAATCATCTCCTTGACTGTCCTGCCTCTGAACCCCTCCGTAAATCTATCTTTGGCTCCTCTCTCTCTACTCTTGATCTTTGGTCCAGACCTTGGGGTGTGGCCCAATTGTTGGGTCTCCGCGGAGTTCCTCCGCGCCCCCATTCCTCAGAAGGGGTCGGGTTGTACCACCACCACAACCACAGCGGCACACGTATTGGCAAAAGACCAAGCTTTGTTGTGCGATGGGCATATCATCCCTGTGAATTGAGGGAAGAATCTTGCGCGTTTGGAAAATAACGAGGGGTTCAATAGCTGAAAAACAATTTTGATGATTAGATTTGACTTGCTTTTCGAACTTGAGCGAAATGCTGCGAATCCAAGGTTATCTTTATCAAAGCGCACAACCAGTTTTGTGCCGGCAGAAGAAATTCTTCTACTCTCTTCAAATTTTACAATAATTAATCATTAGGTGGCGTACGTACAAAGTTTGACAATCATCCAATAAAAATTATTCACAGGATACATTTTTTCTTTTTTGATGGAAATTTCAACGTCTCGAAAACTATAAAAGGCCGCATTTTTCATCTCCGATTTAATCTCGCGTTGATTCTTGACACAGGCAAGACGAAAACCGCTCGAATTTTTTTTTAAACTGCCTCTTTCAAGGCTACCGAAATCTTCAAAGGATTCAACGATGAATCTGATAATGATCAAAGCAATCTTAAAATTTTGTGCCACTAAACAACTGTTTAAATCATGAATACTAAATTTTATTGATTTTTTCTTTAAAAAAAAAAAGAAATTTAATGATGAGGTACCAATATATCATTTCTGATACAATTTCTGAATGAACAAAAAATAATTGCAATAATAAAAGAAACTTACATTTTTTAATACCATCCAAAATAAAATAAAAACTATTCTTTTTTGGATAACTTAATTTAATTTTTGTATCATGACTGACTATTTTGAAAAAGCTTTTATGATCACTTAACCAGTCTTTCTTTTTTGCTTGCTTGCTCTGTTTTTTTTTTTTTTTTTTTGAGAAGATTTAAGCGCGTCCTTTTACCAGTTGCTCTGATTTTCCGAATTTAATGAATGAATGAATTAATGATTTGACGTTGAAAGCTGAAATGTTAACTAGCCGGTATTAATACGTAAATAAAGAATTTAGAAGAAAGTATTCTGCTGCGTCAACTACAACAATTGCATTACATTGAGTTATTATATTATAAATTACCAGCACGTATTTTGCCAATTTTGTCTTGAAATAAATTGTAATTACAAAGCAGAATAGATTTATCAAATCCAGACTCCATGTTTTAGGAAACTTGTTATTCAAGAACAAGAAGTTAAGTAACAACCTTCAGTCCAAATCAAAACCATTGCTTTTTGTTGATTTGACTTCAATTGCTTCCTGCGACATTTTATGAATACCATAACGCTTTTTTAAATTACATTATCAAACGCAATTGCTTCCTGCGACATTTTATGAATACCATAACGCTTTTTTAAATTACACTATCAAACGCGAGATTAATTTTCCTCATACTTTTCAAAGTTTTGTAATCACTAAGAACTGAAAGAAATTAAATTGATTGGCATAGCATTGCTTCGGCTCCAAAAAAATTTTTGAACCATGGCTTGTGTTTAAAAACAACCTACAAAAAATTTTTTTTAACCTATATCCAGCATCACTTTGAATTTTGCTTGCCATTCTGATTAATGTTACTATCAGTGGTTTTGACAAAAATTAAACTGCTATCACAGTTAAAACAATTGGAAACTCAAATACGTATTAACTAGCACCAAATGGGATGAGTCTCGCCCAAGAACAAAAAAATTAAAAACCTGACTAATGACATTGGGATTGTTCTTTAAAGAGACACATTTTTTTGCGTTCAACAGAAAACATACGTAATTTAACAAGCATAAAACTCACTCATGAACATAAAAAGGGAGACGTTTCGACAACTTAATTTTCAGTTCAATAGACCCATACGCAACAATCAATTACGTTTTGCAATATTCATATTTACACTAATTTGCTGCTTACAACATCTAGAATCAGATAACACTTCAGCTACGAAAAAGCATGACTGATTTTCGAATTTAGAACATACTGCAAAAATGCATTTGGAATAAAAACAAAAATTAAACGTTGGGCATTTCTGCCCTACAGTAAATCATTACAAATTTAAGTTAAAACTGCTTAAGAAGAGCAAATGTGCGACTGCAATTTTATATTGAATAATCATTAGGCATGTTAATTCTCTTATTCAAATAAAAAAATTTTATTCAAATAAAATTCTATTTCAGTAAGAGAATAATTGTGACTGATGAGTATCTAAGATGAAACCAAAGGTCGCGCAATAGCTTTCGGTAGTTATTTTCAACTGCGGAGCAGAAAATTGGGACGATGTAAAAGACTTTGAAAAAAACAACCTGAGCTACGATAAAATAAGCATTAAATTTACCAGTAGTTTCGACTTGAATTTAAATCAGTTTCAATAATATTTAAAAGAAAATGAATTTCAACTGGATATTAGCTCTGCTTTAGCATTGAGCACTACAGTATTTTTTGGTAGTTTGAAAACCATTTACACTATCTTGTATTTGCACATTTTCATATTTCAGGAACAGTATATTTTTCTCCACAAGATGGTTGAAGAACTTATCAAACGCAATTTTGAAATCCCTGAAGAAGACGAAGACGTGGTTTATCAGGAGAGTTCTCGTTATCAAAATCTCAAACCACGTACTACAGTTCCTCTTTCTCATATTGAACAATTTATATTTTAAACACCTAGTGGCCCGTTTTCAGTAAGACTGGCCGTATTTGGGGTTTAAATTTTAATTATAGGTATTGTATATTGTGTAATATGCTTTAAGCGTTTAGAATCAAGTACCTTGTAGGAATTTGATAAAACCCAGGACTTTTTCGTTTTGTACGATAGCAATATCCTTTGAAAATCTTCACCGTTTTTAATATAAACGGTATTGTTTACTTTTTCTACTGTCAAAGCTGACGTTTTGTGTTCAGCTTTTGATCAAATCATTTTCTAAAATTAGTCTCTAAAATTTAGGGTGATTTACCTGTTTTAAAGAATCAAGCTCAAGGCTTCTTTCAAAGGTAATCAAATAATGAAAAGGAATAGATGGATGAAATCTGCTAGACCAAATAGTCGAGCCATATGATTATCACGTCTGGTCCAAAGATCAAAATAGAGTAAGAGAAGCTAATCATGAGTCTCCAGAGAGCCTCAGAAAAATGTCGTTAAAGAAAGAAATGACTAAGTTCAAATAGGATAATAGTGGTTACGGTTGATGAAAACATTTTTTATGATTGATCTTGCATTGATAATTGAAAAACAGCTGTGCAGCAGAATTACTATAGTTTGTAACGTGTTGGTCATGAGGTGGTAATTACTTGATATGTTCAATTTCAGCTACTTTTCAGATAAATGAGATGAAAAACTGATGCTTGTTTTAGATTTAATGATAAATTTTGACAACTTTATTTTATAAATGCGATGGCTAAATCATGCTTGACTATTTTTTTAGTTGAATTTTGCAGGCATTTTGGCCGCAAGAATTTAATCATCTTTTTTATGAGGACCGCGATTGAATCGCCTCGATTCAGTGACACCATTGCACGTAGCTGAGTAAGTGGCATTGTCAGCAATAAATTTCAAGTGGAGAGAAGTCAAAAATTCAAACGCTAAACTTGCAACATCAAAAAACACCTGAGAATGTGCGGATTCGTCCAAAATGAAAGCGCTTATTGCTTGCTTCCTTGTGAACGGAAAAAAAATATTTAAAAATCAATCAAATTTTTTTCAAGAGTCAATTATGTGTAAAAAGAAATTAGACTACTACTGCTACTATACTTTGATTGCTGCAATGCGTAAAAAGCTTTTCATAATGATGTTTTTTTCTAGTAAATATGCTTTGTAATACAGTATTTTGCTGTTGTGGTTTTAAATTTTTTCAGTTTGTACCAGCTACAAAAGTATTTTTGCTACTGCCGGTTGATATTTGGTATTTATCTGCCCTGATACGTCGAGCTCTTGTATTTTATTTCATTTAACAATTATTTTGTATTTCATTATTTCTTGTGTAAAAAGTACCGTAGTCACTTTATTATTGTAGTGTGGCAATATTTTGCTGTAATACAGTAATTTATTGACAACTTACAGATGTATTTTGGTGCTGGAAATATAAATCTCCAATTTCAGTTTTTCCAAGTTTTTTTTTTTAATCGCCAAACACGTTTTACCGTAGCTTACAGGTTGATTTTTGCTTTTTGCCGAAGTTTAAAAAAAACAACCTTTTTTTACAGAATAATTGACATCAATGTCAGCCTTGTAATAATTAATTGTTTCCAGTGCTGAATGGTTGACAGTGTATTAAATTGCAACAAGATTCACGACTTGATGAGTCGAGTTTGAATCTATTTGTACAAAATTTCAATTATTGGAATCATTGTTATTATAATAATAGAATCTATTTAAATAATACACTCCGTTCTTTTTGAATCATCAGGGAGTCGTATTCAAATAGAATCTATTTGAAACCCATTCTATTTGAATAAGACACCCCTAATGATCGCGATTACTGGTGAAGCAGAATGTAGGATTTTGAACTTTAATTTTTTATTTTGACTGAATTATTATCAATGTATAAAATGGTTTTGAAAACAGATGTTGAGGAATTCTTTCAGGTGGTCTTGATTTGAATTTTGCTTCAGCATGTTAATATTGAAATTTGTCTTTTTGGGACAAGACAAGATAAATTCATGTAGCCGCTAAATACTGTAAGCAGGATAACTGTAAACAATAGCCAACAAAAAAATGGTGATGATGAAATAATAATGGCAGTTTGCTTTGTATTTATTTAGCATGCGAGAGAAAAAGAACGAATGGACCCTAAGGTCATCGAATCAAGCAACCACCCAATAAGTCAGAGTTAAAAATCGCTATTTTTGCCAGTAAATTTCAATTAGTGATAACGCAAATTGTGACCATTTTGAATTTTAATACTCAGGCATGCCAAAGTAAGAACGGTCTCATGACATCGAAAGGTTCGATGACAAGAAACGGCTCGTGCACGTTGCTCAGCGACTCTTATTGCGCAAGCAAAACCTTTTTATTGCAATACTGCGTCAGCAAAACCTGTTTATAATGCAGTTTAAATTTTCTAAAAGAAAATGAGCTAATTTATTTAGAAATAAAATTCCAAACCATCACTCCCTGATGCCTAATGCGCCTCTGCAATTTAGTTGTGCGTTAAGGAGAAATGTTTAGTTGCGCATTGTCAGAAACTTGTCGCGTAGCTAGATTTGAATGTTCTTCGGATATAAGAATATTATAGGGAAACGAATTTGGATATCTGTTGTAAATAGTGCTGTGAATAAATTTAGCAATTTTCTATTTCCATAAATCATCACTTTGTAATATTTGAAATTGACTGTAAAAAGAATTGGCGCCTTCCCCATAATGACATCTAGTGGTCAATTTTATTGCTCGATTTTGTAGCGTTTTTAATCTCTTCAACTAGGAGGGAAAAGCAGTTCAACTAATTATTATACCATATACTATCAGTGGATGGACTAATGCATGATAAAGTTCTAGTATGATAGTCAGAGAAAAAATATGCACCAATTTAAATAAAAATGCTAACAGAACAAGCCACTTCTTGTAACTGCAGCATAATCTGTAGTTTTTATTGGGCACTCCTGAATTGGAATGACTATTTCACCTGAAAATTTTAACTTAAAGAGAATAAAACAAACACGAGAAATACTCGCACATTTTTTATTTATTATTTTTCTGGGTCAAAAATAAGATTAGCGTTTAACGTAGGGTTTAGGTAATGGTTTGATTTGGTATTTTTTTTCTAAATATGGTGAGTTTGGTTGGAATTCTCTAATCAAAATCTCATTAATAATGGAACAATTTTTTTTCACGAAATTAGTATCGTATATTATGTATTTTGATATACTGCCAAAGGAATTTTTGGTGTTTGATCAGCACAAGCTGAAAAACACAGTTATACACATATTCGGTGCGTAATTATACTTATCTAGGAAAACCAAAGCCTGATTTGGAAGCAATAAAAAGGAAAACTTGTGTAAACAATTCAATATTTATTTTTGCAATAGTTTAATTTTTTTTTGTTTATCAGTTATAAGATTGCTTTTTTGGTTCAATAAAATGTAGTTTCTTTGGCATATACACCGACGATATTGTGTATCATCGAAAGATAAAAGTCGTGAAGCATAAGCGATAGACAAAGACTAGTTACTACAGCAGGTAAAATTACAAAAAAATATTTTGTCGATGAATTAGATACTAAACAGACTATAAAAAATTTGTGCGATATTATCTGGTATGAAGATAAAACATATGAACTTTTTTGTAAAGAGTATTTTTAATTAAAATAAAAAACTGAAACAAATACCGGAGTTCAATATTTTTATCAAACCGTAATCTGGCGAAATCATCTTTACGTCATAAAGTCAGTAATTCCTACAAGGAATAGGAATCATGAGCGAATTTCCTCCCACCAATCTAAGACAAACTTAATATTTCTATTTCTCAAAGAACGACAGTCTTTTTAACCTTTTTTTTTTTGAAAGGGATAAATTTCGTTTAAAAAAAAGCAAAAATAAACAATAACCATAAAAAGAAGTAATTCATGGGGTAATTCATTTGTTTTTTAACATCTGTTTGTAATATTTCAAAACTGGAAAATTTTTTACCATAGGACAGTGGACACCGCCATCACAAACTCACCGATGATGCAAACCCATTAACTTTTTTTTTACGTAATATCTTCAGCGTGATAGTATGACTGACACCTGCAAGCAATTGCATGATATTTCATCGTGATTATAAATCAAACGAAATCTTTCATTACACTCGCTGCATTACGTGGAAGCGTGAAACAGCTTTGTGCTTCGCATC
This sequence comes from Trididemnum nubilum, assembly GCA_963965965.1. Classification (NCBI taxonomy): domain Eukaryota; kingdom Metazoa; phylum Chordata; class Ascidiacea; order Aplousobranchia; family Didemnidae; genus Trididemnum; species Trididemnum nubilum. Next base: position 17,832 of record CAWYPQ010000068.1, read on the forward strand.
TCCGCGTCATTCCACATGCGGACAACAAAGCTCTTTTTGAAGAAATGCCGCAGAAGTGGCGTCTTTGCCAGCACTCTGTTCCGATTTGATGGGCTCGGACCTCAGACTTTCAAAAAGACCGCTATTTATGGAATTATAGCCTATCATTTACATTTTAGATATTACGTTATAATTTACCCTAAGCTCGCTTCCAGTTTTAGTTAGCAAAAAATATTTTGACTGCTGAAAGTAGTCTATGATTGCTCAGTAATTTTCAGCCACGCGAAGTCTTACGTGATGTTCTGCAAAAATGTGCATAATATTGATGAGGAAGTAAGTATTCTGCTTAAGCTAGAACTACTGTATTATTAATTGCTTTATTGCATTTTAGTGTAGCTATTGCATAACTGTAGGTAACGGTTTCAGTATAGTGTAAGCAATGCTGCCAACGAGGGTAGGTTCAAATAGATTTTCAACTGTTTACCTTGGTATTATCTAAACTTGTTAATTCTCGTAGGTGTCAACTATAGTTTAACCGAAAAATGTAACGAAATTTTGGATTTTGTCGAACACTTTCGTTTTTTTTTTTTTGGGTCGCCTAAAATTGATAGTGAAGCGAAGCCAGTTTTGGCAAAAGTTAATAAGTCGCATTCGCTGTTTCGAGATAATTGCGTTTAAAGTTCTAATTTCCATTTAGCCTTGTTATCAAGTACAACATACTAAGCTGTTCATTACCGAAAAGTGATTGAAATTAGAATGATCTTTTTCTCAGGGAAACTAGTTTTAGTAACTAACTTCAGATTTATAAAAAACTTATTTTTTGAAAAATGTCATGTATCAACTTTTGCACAACGTGCTTCAAGTGCAGCCATTGGCGCAACCAGGGGTAGAGAGGGGGCTGAGGAGGCTTCAGCTCTCCCCATTAGCAAGTCGTTTTGAAAATTTAACCCAAAATACAAGCGGTTAAACGTGTTTTAGACTTCACTTGTAAGTAAAAAGGGAGGGAAAGAAAGAACTGGGCAACTTAGTTCTTGCAAATAACTTCCAATTTTAACAATTTTGTTCTTTCGAATGACTCAAAAAATCGTGCAAAATGTGATCCTAAAGGGGTCTGAAGACAAAGCCATTGGCGAACCAGGGGACTTCGCTTTTAGACCCCCATGGCCAACAGCGGCTTTGGGCTTCGCCCCAAGACACCTTCTGTGATGCTCCTAGTTGCATCAGTTCACTCAATACGCCACTAAATAAGGAAATTTTTCGAGCAAAAATTCTAATTTTTAGGCCCAGTTCCCACCTTAGCAAGATCCTGGCTGCGCGTCTGAGTCCAACAGAGTTTTGACGAAATCCTATTTTTTCGTCTTTACCCAAAATTGACAGAAACTTGCCACGCATTTTTGGAAAAGACCGGGTGCACTTTGAACTACACAGCCATTCTTTGTCGAGACTATTGGTTTAGCCTTATACCCACTTATTTATTTTGAACGGCAGCACGAGAGTAAGTCTAAGATAGTGAAATTAAAAAATACATCTATGAAACTCAAGAAAATCGCAGCATGTGAAAAGCTTTGAAACCATCGTCAATCATTAATAATATAGGGTTTTTCCCTTGTTTGGCTAGGCTTCTCAATAGCGCTAAGTTAAGCGGTCATCCGCTGACTTATAACAAAGCGATAAAACAAATAACTTCTCATTGAATTAATTGGTTCATACAAAACTGAAGACAATCCTTTGATAACAAGTTTTTTTATTGCAGAATAAACAGTCAAGATCACAAAAATAGCAAATCAAATGCGTACAAAATTCTTGAAGCTGATTTCCTAATGAGAGGCTGCGAAAGACTAAAAAAATGCCATTCTGAAAAGACTGGCAAGATTGTCAAGTCTGCAGCCTCTCATAATCAAACTGTAACACAACAAAATTAATTTCAATTTAACAGTATTTGGGATAAAATAGATTCATGCAAATGTCACCAAAAAGAAAATAAAAAAACATAAACAAACTCAAAACAAAAAAAATGTCTTGCAATAGGCTGCCAGGACAACTGTAAATTAAAACTAAGGCGTTTTTTGGCATAGTTATTAAAAAATTCAGGTAAAGCTGAAATGTACAGCAAATATTATTATCTTCAAATGTTTCAAGTAATGCAATTTTTTTTTTTTTTTTTTTTGGAAAACGCGCTTAATCCTTTATTGGCAAAATTGAGTAATCGAGTTGGGAGGTTGTTTCTCAATTGTTTACGCAAAGTTTGGTAATTGATCTTTGAGCAAGTTTTTTGCTGACTTTGGATAAACAATAACTTCCTTTTTTGAATTTCTCATTTCGTAGTTATAAACGCTTGATGAGGATGTAAAATAATTTCCAGATCAGGCACCATAGCCAAAGGGGAAACAAACTCTACAACCTAAAAGCAGAACTGAAACTGTAAAATTTCGCAGAGGGGAACCTTTTTGCAACCTTCACCAAACGCATTTGTAGAGCGGCTGCAATTTGGTAAAAATTACGCTGCACGTTCAAAAATGTTCTCCCCGAATTCGATTGAAGATACTAAAAAAAGGTCTTTACAACAGTTTGGCACTGTCTTTGGCCAGAATTTGGGATTTAATGGTGTTAACAGCCACTTTTTGGTTTAATCATTTAGATGGTTACTCTTAGTGGAGAGCGATGAAATCTCGTTAGAGAAGACGTTGAAATCTCGATTGAGAGACGCTAAATCTCGATAGGGGGATACAGTACTAATTTTTGATGGGGGGACGTGTCCCTCCTAGAATTTAAGTACTGTCTTTAAAGCTTATGTAGAAAGTGTGTGCCCCTCTCAAATATATCATGTAATGGCTTATTTAAAAGAAACTAATTTAAGAACAGAAATTTCGATGATATTGAGCCGGTTACTTTGTTGGGATGGCAGATCAACAAAATGAACTCAACTGAACTTTACTCTAACCTACTCTTGTGCCAAAAGTTAATCCATTTTTGCAGCTGAACTATTTTTTCTACAATAATTACACTAGAGTTTGTATTAGGACTTTTAGTACGAAAGCAATAGTAGGTTTAATTTCGTGATATTTACAGAATTAAATTCAAAATACTCAAATGCGATTTTCAGTGTCGATTCAGCTCTTTTGGGGATCCGTAATTTTTTAATTGTCGCAGCGTGACTGAGAGGATAAAGATCTCATATTCACATGCTTGTGTGGTTCGAACTTCACTTACGTTGGTGAGTCAACTGGACATTTAAGTACCAAAGTGGGAGAGCACCTGAATGTGGCCAGCCAGCACGAAAATAGTGCGATTAAACAACATATACTTTCGTGTGGTCTTTGTTCTAATGTGCGACATGACTTAAATTCATTCGAGGTTTTGAAATAATGTAAATCAGATTTTTAGGCCAAAATTCGTCAAGCTTTATTAATAAAGAAACATAGACCTAGTTTAAATCAGCAATTATACAGTATGCTCATGGCTCGTCCTTTCTTTTAAATGTCTACAAATGATAGCGACGCCTATTGATTAATGTGCCGTTTTTTCCCTCGAATTTCTTTATTTTCCATTAGTAGATGAACTGTTGACTTGCTAAATGCGATTGATGATCTTTATTGTTTTAACACACGTTACTCGAAACCTTGATATTGCTTGATTTTTTTGTATTTCATTTTTCCCAGTTAGTGTAAAGTTAACATGGCTATAATTTAACTAATACCTGAAGAGGCCTGATAAAAGCCGAAAACGTTTGTATTTTTGCTTGTAAATAAATTTTTAGAATGAATTTAGTCTTGCTGTTCATTGCTATTACAAGGCTAAACCCAATAGACAAAGAACCGAAGAAATTCACACAAACATTGGATCTTCCGATACTTCTAAGGAGGTGCATATTCTATCAAACACAAAGTTTTTCACAAAGCTTTTGCTTAAAACAAAAATTTCCTTTGGTTAAACAAAACTGATTACTTTCGACACATTAAACAATGCGTTACTTTTTGGATATTATACTGTAAATCCCTGAGATTATTCAGGTAATGTGAATGAATAAACGAATGAATTTCGCAAGATATTTATAACGAACGATGTTTGCACAGACAAAAATCAATATCAGCCAAACAAAGCCAAGGATAAATGTTACAAAGTACACACAACCCTAATTTAGAATAAAAAGATGAAAAACTTAAGTTACATAGCTTAAATACTGCGATATTTTAATTGTTTGTGTGCTTTTGGCATAAAGGCTACCAGCGCGGAAGCCTAGGAAAGAGCCACCAACACGGCGACTACTTGAAACAAGCAACGCGAAAAAGTTATCCTCCCTCAGGATTTCAAGTTGCAGCTTTTGGATTACCGGTCCGCTGCTCTACCGCGAGAGCCAGAAAGGACGTTTCCTAGCATGCTTATTTTTGGCTATTTTAACCCAGTATTATGAAATTGCTAATCATTTAATTGTGGCATTTTGAAGTTTGCAGGCCAGAGTTGTATAGTTTAATCGTTTGCGTGCTTTTGGCCTAAAGACTACCCGCGCGAAAGCCAGTAATGCAAAGGAAGCGTCCTTTACTAGATGGAGCAGTGGACCGGTAGTCCAAAGGCTGCAGGTTCGAATTCTGTGGGAAAATAACTTTTTCGCTTTGCTTGTTTTTAAGTAGTTGCAGTTCTGATGGCTCTTATCTACGCTTCCGCACTGGTAGCCTTTAGGCCAGATGCACGCAAAACGATTAAACATTAAAACTATGGCCTGCAAACGTCAAAACATCACAATTAAATTATCGTCAATACCGCAATATTGTTAAATTAATTTAAAATTTACCAAAAACTGGTTGAATTAACTCATTTCTGTTCAAAACTTAATTATTTAAGCAAAAAAAGGATACATATAGACATAAAAACCATTATTCATTTTTTGCTTCAGGTTTCACGATAAGTCCAAGTGATACCATAAGAGCGTAGCCAGGATTTTTGAGTGGGGGGGCCCAAACTACAAACCACATGCAATGACGTCATCAAAAATTTTCAAAAGAGAAACTTTTTATGAGGCAAAAGTATCGTAGAAAGGAAGAACAGAAGCCGTGGCTTGTTTTGGTACTGAAGCAGGATTTGGTAAACGGAAATGGCTCAAACCAAAACTTAAAAAGTGCAAATGTTTGACTTGGGAGACGTGTTGAGTAAACCAGTGTAACTCAACCGCATCACAGAGGGGATTTTTGTAGTTTTTTGGAAAAAAGTTATTTTAAAGCCATTGCATCACATTTTGCACGTGTTCGGAGCAATTTGGATAAACTAAATTTTTAACATTTCAATGCCAATTGAAAAGGTTTGAATTGTTCAATCCTCCTTTTACTTGCAATTTAAGTCCAAAACACGTTTAAAGTCTTGCATTTTGATGTTAAATTTTGCAAGTGATTTGGCACAGGTTGGGAATGTAAGGCGCACTGCCTTCTGCAATATTTAGCGGTAAAAAATAATCCACTCGGCGATTCTCCTTAGAGATTTTTGTTTTGCAATGAAAATAATCAGTTATAGAAATATATGCACGGCCACGGGGCCCAGGCCCCCTAAAATTAAATTCAATAATTTGTTCATTGAGCACTTCCTTTAGGTAATTATTTTTCAAAAGTATGTTTTGCGAAAAATCGTAGAGGTAGAGGTTAATTGTTATTGAAAAATGGTGCAATAAATGGTTACGCAAACTAACCCTTTTATTCCCGAACTGGATTTACATTGAACGGGGTCCCAGTTAATTTGGAGATTATGGTAAATTCGGCTCTGGTTATAGCATTATGTTCATAACAAGGCTAGATGAGGGCCTGAGGTAGCAACTTTTAAGACAAAACCCCCTAATTTCCCCCGGTTATGCATTTAAATTAATGGGAAAAAATTAAATTAAGGACACCTGGGCCCTCTAGGTATCAATATTATTGTTAGTTACTGTTGTACGCGAGTACTGTTGTAGTGTTGTACACGAAGATGCTAAAAAAACCGACACTGAAAAAACAAGGCTTTTTGCCACATTTTTATCATTAGTAGCATTTTGATTTGGGGGGGGGGGTTGGGCCTCTTATACCCCCTCCCCCCCCCTGGCTACGCCTATGAGTGATAATTCATGATAAACTTTAAGAGTAGAAGTGAGTTTTTTATGAATTTTGATAGGTATGAGCAGGCAAAAACAATTTAGAGCCGAAACAAACGAGCAAGTTTCCTTTATAATTTTACTGCTCCAACAATCATTACTCCATTTACACGTGAAACTGATTTTCTGCAAATTTTTAGTAGCAAGCAAAAATTTGGGCATCGCAAATAATCTTCAGCAAGAAACTATAAATTCTTCTTACATGTGCGTGCAACAATGTTTTTTTGATAGTGCTGCAGCAATTATGTTGTGGTTTCGTTCTTCAAGACCTTGATAATCCATTTACAAGTGGCGATTTTACCACTCTTGCAGACAGAGTTAGACTACTATGCAATTATAATCTGAACTATTAGTAGGCATGATTCAAAAAAAAAAACGGTACCAGTAACAGTAATTTAAAATGCTTAGAAAAAAAGTAGATTGTGGATGTGATCCTAGCATGCTCATGTGACAGGCGATTTGTAGCAACGAGAGTTTCGCAGTCACCCTTCGCTTTCTTGCCACAGGTAAGCAAATATCAAGCACAACTTCTGCAATTGTGAAAGTTGCGATGCGCTTTAAATTCTTATTTTGAGACATTGTAGAAGTCACATACGGACTATTGTGTTTAAAGTTTGTTGCGGAATAATTGCGCTGCGCTTTCAATTTTTTTTTATTAATACCGTATTTTTATACTTTTGACTTAATTTGGTTCATTTTGATCGCATTATTGCAAAATGTCACTTTCTATCGCAAATTACTTACTTCTTTTCCAGTCTAAAATCACAAAATTGCATAATTTGCATTGCGTGTTTTACGTTTAATTGCAGAAGTTAGGTTGCGCTCTGACTTGATACGATATCTTGTTTCCCAATTGTGGAATTGCGTTATACGCTTTTACCGAATCCAAAAGCTTGTTGCGGAAGTTTTGTTGCGCTTCTGAAAATATAAAATTTAAAGTGCGCCTCTTGCTTTGCGCTCAATGGTAAAAATAGTAAAATTGTTGTCTAGTGCTGCGCTTTTTGTACAGTTTTGTTTGTACCCGCCTCTGGAAAAAACTATTTTTTTATCTACAGTATGTTTATTGAAAAACAAAAACGACATAGGTAATCTAAGAATAAAAAACGATTGCCAGAATAGAACCAAGCGTAGCGATTTATTAGACGCGTTTCGTTTTAACATAAAGCATCATCAGTAGAATGAATTTAAATAGATTAAGCAGAAACTCCCATTGTTATGCTCCGATATAGGTAATGTTCATAAAAAAGTTCAGGGGTACGTAACATAATCATCAACATTTTCCCACATGCATTTCCAGTAATACTACGTGAGATTTTTCAGGCGGAAACCAGTCCCGCCTGGCCTTTCTTTCTCTGGCTACTGCTCAGTATAACGTACAAACAGTACAAGTCGCTAGCACGTTAATAACAAAACGTCACGTTCACGTAAGCATTGTCACCTAAACAAACCCAACATTCATAGCATCACAAAAAAATTGCCACTAAAGTACCAACCGAAGTATAATAAAAACGTAAACAAATGTAATTTTTGCATTTGAAAGGAAGTGCTCTACGAAAAATCGTTACACTTATCAACACTTCTACTTCATAATGCCGTCCAAATTTGAGGCTGCTGGTAATGTAAAGCAATTGAGCAGCATACGTTGTCTTGTAGAAGGACCATGCGATAAAATCTAAAAGTGTCGAAGGAGGTAGGCATAACAGTGTTAATAGCATTGTGAAGTAGGCACGAGAAGTCAAAAAAACTTGCAGCACGTTGAAACACAGGAGAAGTTATTTTAAAATTGCGGAAAGTTTTCCGAAATCTTGCAGGAAGTCATTCACTCGTCGCAAGAAAACCCTTTCGCAACGTTTTTGCAATTGTTGAACAATATTTTTGTTAGGACATTTACACAGAGAAAAAAGTTGCTTTAACGTTTCTTCCAGCGTTCTTGCAAAAAAACTTGATCGTTCATTTCGGCCGTTAGTATTATTGTTCATGTGTACTTACTGACCTCATACACTAAATATTGCGCTTTTTATCGCATTGTTCCAGAAACCATGACATGAACACACATCTTATTGTGTACATGGCATAGATGATTAAAAGCGTCTAATATTGGTACTCACGTAAATTCATTAGAATGATATACGGAAGCTAAACTGTTTTTGCTTCCTTAAACAATAATTACCCATTAAAGTATGTTTTAGAGTTTTAACTACTGTAGATAGTCTTACGAAAGGTTTTGAGGATGATTATCATTCTTGGTAGTTCAAGAATGGAGTTATAGGCAAATTAAAAAAAACAATATAGTAATGATACAGTCTGTAGTCTAAGAAATATGGCTATATTAAAGTTGACAATCGTTTTTAAACTGTAGAATTGTCAAAAACTCTAAAAACGTCTCGGTTTGGTAGTTTTTGGTTGTCTTTATTGACGCATAGAAAAAAAAATGAAAATCCAAAACTTACAGGAACTTTTGAAACAATATCCTGGTTTATAAAATTTTCTCACAAAGAATTCTCAAATTTCGTACTATTTTCTTTCGTTTTATATTAAAAAAGTTTTTGACTACCGGTATAGTAAATAGAGTAATAGCGTCATACTCATGTAATATATTTCAATACCCCATGCAATATACAGTTGTACAGTAGGGTTTCCCCAAAACGAAAGTTTTGAAAGGTTGTGCTCCGCCAGCGATTTTGGGATCACATCACTAAAAAAACTTCTCCCAAATAATTTCAACCCAATCGGATGACGTTTAGGGGCGGCACCACCCCCCTTTTTAATAGCGCTTACCCCAAAATTTGATAATCGGTTATTTTGGTCAATTTTTGAGATAAATATGTGATGTCACCATTCATTTTCAATGAATTTTGATCAGAAATTTGATTATGTTGTTAAATAAGCTGTAATGTTAATTTTTGTTTACGCGATTTTCTTACATAAAGCAGAAAGGTCCTGTAATAGAGAAAAAATGTCTCATTTTGATATTTTTGCTGCTCAACTGAAACTGCAGCCAAATTTTTTGAAAGAAGTACATTATGCATTGGTAGCTCAAGCTAATTTCCAGAAAAATAGTTGTGCAAGAATTAGCAATAGTAAAACGAAATCATGCGCTATATCAAAAGGGCATTTCAAACACATCACAAATAACCCAGTAAGCACAGCAAAGTACAGTAACATCCTTAGTATCAAATTCACAAACATTCAAGTACTCAGGATATTAATATTATGAGCAATTGAGCATTGAGCATTATGATCAGTGCATCTTTATTTGCAGTGAACACTTCTGTTTGAAGGCGAAGCTTGCTGCAATTCGGTGGTTACAGCTACTTTGAAATACCATCAACCAGGTATCAGATCCAACCAAATCAAGACAAAAAAGTTAAGAACTAGCTAGTTTCAGAATAATTATGCGCCTACGATTTCCGTTCGATCATTTGCTCTTTACTGCGAGCTGATTAAAAAATCACGTTGGCAAGCAAGTTGCTAACAATGCACTTGATTGCAATGTTCGCTAGGCAAAATATGTCCTGATAAGTTAACCTTATCTATAGGAAAATTATCTTCAATCAACTGCTGATTTTTTTTTTCTTATTCATTGTTATTGTAAGTCTTTTAGTAATGAATTAGCTTGAATGTACAACGCCACAGAGCTGCCAATTATGCATAACTTACAAGCTGGAAGATTTGAGAGTGACATGTGTAAAGGTAAAGATCAACATCAGAACTTTTGCAAAGAGCAGAGCATTTGCCAATATCACGAAAACATATAGCAAAAGTCGTAACCAGCCGACATGCGATCAAAGAGCATTCATTAAATGCCTTAAACAAACTGGTTTTCTTTTTCGTATGAACAATTACACCTACGTACTTTCAGATATTTTTAAAATTCAAAAATTGGTTTGCTGCTTTTCATTTTCTTTTATTTTAACACGAGCACAAAATAATAATGTATATCATTTAATAAAAGTATGTTCTGATTTCTGAATATTTTTTGGACCTCCAAGCTTACGTTTGACTTTAAGCATGACAGCTGACAGGCTAAGTTTATAAAGAGAAAGTATTTAAAAAGTGAATCTATCGGCTTCATACCTATAAGCACTTATGCTGTAGTTGTTCAACCAGTTGCTTAATTTTGCTTATTACGGTAAACCAGCCATAGAGTGTATTTTAAATTCTTAAATGTTGACATATGACCATTTCTAAATGCCATTACTGCATTTACTTACTGTTAGTAGGCCAGCAGATAATACAGCTAAATCTGTCTCAGATATCTGCTTAGCTAAATGTCTGCTTAGCACAGCAAGATAAAATGTGATAGATTTGCAGTTCAACCTGGTTCAACACTAACCTTGTCTAGTCAACAGTTACTAAATTTGACAAGCCATTTCATTCATTTATTTTTTAAATCCACCAAACTCAAACTTACAAAATGATTGCAGTTTTGGTCATGGATAGGATAGGCCATACGATAGAACTGTAAGTTCGTGGCGAGATGCGTTAATTGTTTAAACGGGAGTCATAAAAATTTAAACAGGGCTCAACATATTTGGTACATAATTAAGAAGACAAAAAAAAAAAAAAAAAAAACTGTCATCGGCAAAAATTTAAGCAAATTTTCAAACATGAGATAGAGATTAAAAAAGCAAGTCCTAGGCCAAAGTAGGATATATTTTAGGTCTAAGATAATGGGAGACGTTATTTATAGCTTATGTGGTGTGTTACTAGACAGCACCACCATCATGTGAAACTTTTCCAGACAGGGCTCAAGTTTTTCTGCTTGGACCTCTCCTCTGGGTACGGGCTTGCGATAGGAGCGATCAAGGGAACGTTGCAATTGAGTGCATTGTTGGCAACTTGGATGCCAACGTGATTTTATTAAATCAGCTCGCAGTTAAGAGTAATTGACCGAACGGAAATCGTAGGCGCATAATTATTTTGAAACTAGCTAGTTCTTAACTTTTTTGTCTTGATTTGGTTGGATCTGATACCTGGTTGATGGTATTTCAAAGTAGCTGTAACCACCGAATTGCAGCAAGCTTCGCCTTCAAATAGAAGCGTTCACTGCAAATAAAGATGCACTGATCATAATGCTCAATGCTCAATTGCTCATAATATTAATATCCTGAGTACTTGAATGTTTGTGAATTTGATACTAAGGATGTTACTGTACTTTGCTGTGCTTACTGGGTTATTTGTGATGTGTTTGAAATGCCCTTTTGATATAGCGCATGATTTCGTTTTACTATTGCTAATTCTTGCACAACTATTTTTCTGGAAATTAGCTTGAGCTACCAATGCATAATGTACTTCTTTCAAAAAATTTGGCTGCAGTTTCAGTTGAGCAGCAAAAATATCAAAATGAGACATTTTTTCTCTATTACAGGACCTTTCTGCTTTACGTAAGAAAATCGCGTAAACAAAAATTAACATTACAGCTTATTTAACAACATAATCAAATTTCTGATCAAAATTCATTGAAAATGAATGGTGACATCACATATTTATCTCAAAAATTGACCAAAATAACCGATTATCAAATTTTGGGGTAAGCGCTATTAAAAAGGGGGGTGGTGCCGCCCCTAAACGTCATCCGATTGGGTTGAAATTATTTGGGAGAAGTTTTTTTAGTGATGTGATCCCAAAATCGCTGGCGGAGCACAACCTTTCAAAACTTTCGTTTTGGGGAAACCGTATTTTACAGTGTGTTAGCAGTTTCAGGAAAGAAAATCAATGCAATGAATTTATGCTGTCCAGTTTTCTAAAAAATGGAAAAATTTTCGTCAGAAAAAATTAATTTAGTTTAATCATTTTATGATTGTACTGTATTGCGCAAAACTAAAATATGATTTAGACACACGCGGCACGTGATACTTGTTTTTGACTAAATATATTAACCAAAGGTAGGTCAACTATAAATATTATTACAATAGACCGTTCAGTTGGTCAAGCTGTAACGCGTTCGTCTCTATAGCGGGAGGTCTGAGGTTCAAATCTCGGCCGGTCAAATTGGACGCAATAGTGCCAACGGATCGCCACCACTGCAATATTTCTTCGAATGGAGCGGTGTTGGCTGGGCGCAATGAACCAGAGATCGGCCCCGCAAATTCGTTACACGCGTCGGCGTAATACAGGGAGTATTATATACGATTTGGTTTCAATTAGTATGAGCATCTTGTGATGTTTTGACGTTTTTGAGCCAAACTTTTAACGTTTGATCGTTTACGTGCTATCTGGCTTAAAGCCTCCCAGCGCAGAATCCTAGGGAAAAGCTACCAGAACGGCGACTGCGTGAAACAAGCAATGCAAAAAAGTTTAGCAAGTAAACAATTAAACAATAAACATCTTGTAATAACGTTCGTGCGATTATGATGCACAATGCTCAAAAATGTCGAATGTCTTGTTGGAAGTCGGAACTAAAGCTTGAGGATTAATATTTCGAAACAGCACGGTACAGCTCTTTGAACTTTAGTTTGAATTATAAGGTGTTTATGGTCTTTGTAGACGTACTTTTTTGGCCCATAAACTCGGTCTACAATGCCTAGAATTGTGAACGTAACCTTAGATTGCAAACAAAAATTAGTTACCCCAGACGTGTCGGCTAACCAGCGTACAAGCTGCCAGTTGGTTAAAATAAACTAAAGATATGCTCGTACACTCACGATTTTACTCTCAGTGAAAACCGGTCTAAGGTTTGCACGTGCAGTGTCGTAGAGCCACTACCAAAGCGATCGCTCAAAACAAGCATTGCGAAAAAGCTTTCTCCCAGAAATTTTGTATACGCAATTTGTTCATTGTCCATTGGTTTCTATCCACTGCTTTTTCTCTCAACATTTTGCATTATACTAGTATGTGGATTAAAAATTTTGAAATTAATGAAATTCTCTATTTTGATGATAAACTAGCATACAATTCACCATGCATATCAATTTCAGAGAAAAATTATTTTATTCTCTTAAAAAAAGAAAAAAAATTAGTTATGAATAACGTTACAGTTACAAATTTGCCAACCCAACTCTTTTTATGACTTTTTATTAACAAAACGAGACTTGAAAACTTTGAGAAATTGTGGCTTTTTCACTTTATGCAGTGCTGTAAAACATTTTCAATTAAATAAATCTCGAGATCGGTCGAATGAGAATTTCAAAACACTTTGTTACTGTTTTAGATAGCAACTATAGATTATAAGATTTTGAATAATTAATTTGTTTATGATGCGAAAATGCATATTTTGAAGTTTTTTTTGACGTTTCGTTTTATTTCTTTTATAAGTTTTATATGGATTCAGCTAGCGGTAAGTGTCTTAAAATCAAAACTACTTAGTTACTGATAGCATAGCAGTAGTTTTATCTAATTTGATTAAAAAGAGTAAAGCCTTATTTAACAGTAAAGCCTTATTTAGTAAGGCTTTATTTAGCAAAAAAAAAACTACTTTGTATTTGCGGCATTTTATAAAGCGAAACATAAAATACTAAAAGTAATTTCTTTATAATGCTAATTTAATGTTATGTGCTCAAGTCAGGAATTTAAATCAAATTTGATTTAAACTGTCTGTATTACGCTAAGGCATATAGCCAATTTCCCTGGACCATTTTTGCATGACAGCACTGAGGTTAAAACACCGCTCCTATTTGGATTTGATTGGCCTGAGATTTGAACCTTAGACCTCCTACTCCAGCTCAGAACACATTACTGCTCGACCAATTGGCCAGTAGGTAAATTTGTAGAACTCTTTCAACTGCTAAGCTCCTTTTGTTGCTTGCGCTAGATACAAAAGCAAAATAAAATACATATGCAAAGTAGCCTCTTATGCCCATTCAACCCACATGAGGATCTACATACTACAAATCGCGCTTTCAAAAATATGATGTAACGTGCAAACAAAAAAGGTACTATACAAACGTAAATTTGTAGCTGGGATAATTGAGAATATAATGAAGAATTATTCATGCAGCGATCAAACTTGAAAGTAGCAAATAGATTTCCAAAAGCCCTGCAAAAGTACCTATTTAGTTAAAAAAGTTTATAAATACTGTGCAATATTTTCTAAAATTTTACCAATAAACAACAAGAAAGGCAACCGTTAAAAGATGTCTTAAAAATAGGAAAATACTAGAAGGGAAATCAAAACTAAAGTATTTAATGATAAACTAATTTTGCAATCAATGAATGGGGACCTCCTTACGCTTTTTTTTTTTTTGTGCAAAAAACGCAACGTTGCAACAATTATTTAGAAGCCTGATGCCAAAAACATTGATCGAGCTTTTAGCAGCTAAGGTTTGAAAATGTTTTGAATGATCATCGAAATTAGTTTTTGAGCGGCAAACTCACCACTTTCTTTGACTAGCATGAAGTTGCAAAAAATTGTTTTTAGCAAACGATGCGCTCCTATTGTACTGTAAAAATACAATGACGCTACCTACGGACGCGCTTTTTCATAAGGTGAACTGTGGTTAATTTTAGTTACTGTTTGCATTAACCAATGGCGGGCATCAAATGCGACTTACTTTTGGTAATGCAGGTTGTTTGAATGAAATGTGAAACTCAACTAACAGTCTAATAATGTAAAAAAAGGTATTAAAATTAAAAGTCAAAATTTTTCTTCTTCAGTATATAGGTCAACCTAATTATATTGACCAAAAAAAATTTTTTGTTTAACCAAATGCACTAATTTTTAAGCCGAATTGGATCACATAAGGCATATCAGAGAAGTGGGAGCGCGGCTGAGAGGGTAAAGTCTTCGTTCTACAATGACCCTAATTGCATGATCTGGGTGCAACTCGCACTTTATTCACGTTTTTGCTTCCTTAGATAAAACGCTTTACGATGTTTATCTTAGCTTGGTAGCTTAAAACAAGCAGCAAATTTACGTGGGAAGAAGTCAAAACGGCAATCAGAAAGCTTCAAAAAAGGTCGACTTTTAAGCAGTAGCGGATTCGTCCGTTGCTTCCTCCTGAGTGGAGGATAAATATGGATTAATCAATCAATCAAAAAAAAAAAACAGCTACTTTTTAAAGAAGTGCACTTGTATCGGATTTTTGTTATTGTAAATGAGTATAATAGTAAGTTCTCGTTTGAAGAATCAAGCTAATATTTGAAAGTTTGCAAGACCGAAGTTTTCTAATTACCGGTACTTGCTATTTTAAATTTGTTCCGCAAACATCTTTTCATCAAAGATTCAGTGAGTTTTATGACAGCACTTTTAGAGTGTATGAAGTATCTGATGCAAAGATTGCGTCTTTGACTTAACAAAATATTAATGATAATTTTAATCTTGCATTTATACGTAATATACCGTTATTTTCAACATTCGCATGACTGTGATTTTTAACAAACATACATAACACTATTCAGTATAGTATGGGTCAATAACTGTAAATTGCAAAAATCTTCAACTTTTTACTGCCACGTAAGAAATCTTTTTTCCCCTTTAAACAACTTTTTTACTGTAAAGGCGGCATTAAATGGCGGATTCAAAAATTGGATGCACTTCTTAAATCTTATAAAAAACATTTTCAATTTTTTTTTTTCAAGAAAATACCAAAACAATTCTGATGTTGTTTGTTTTGTAAATGAAGACATGACCCTGATCTAGTTACAACTGTTATTTTCTTGCGTTTCCATGAAAAAATTTTTCCAAGAATTCAGTTAGTTTACCTCTTGAAAATAAACATATCTGTTAATTAGGTCGTATTCCTTTTTTTTTTCTGTTGCCCCTTAGTGGACTGTGCTTTTATTCTTTGGCTGACGCTAGTTCTATTTTTGATTTTGCAAAGAGGCCGGAAGCAATGTGTCATTTTCACATTGACCAAATGGAGATTTTGTCAATTCATTTTCTGCAATCCCAGAAGTAGGATGTTTCTGATTTCTTGGAAATTTTTTCTTCATTTACAGTCAGCTGCTGTAAATTTGCACTTCTTTGACTATCTGGCAAAAATCAATTGGTACATGTTTTTGTTAATGATTTTCAATTAGAGTATCTTGTGTTCTATAATTTTATTTTAGCGATGTAGGAGCCAAGAAGAACACGTTTTCTAATGGCTTTGGGGGTTGGGTGTGGTTAGTCTGGGCATGTAAATGCTTCACATGGTCTTGGCTCCGATATTTTTACAGGATTCGCAGTAATTGCTATATTACGTTTGAAATTTTTCAGTTTGTTTTTAGAGACCGCAGTACGCAGTACGATGACTTCTTTAAATCTATGATTAAAACCTGCACGTAACGATTTTGTTTCCTCTGAGTACCGGTATCGAGCTGCGTCAGGAGCCAAGGTTTACCCTACAATATCATTTCAAACTATTTATTTTTAGGTTAGTCAAACTGCACCTGCAACACCGATAGACTTGAATTGGGATGAAATTTTGTCTACAAGCGTTATTATATCATGGACTTCTTTACCTGGATTATCTTACGTAGTTGCCGTACAAGAATCGTCACTTGATTCCTGTCAATCTTCTAATCCTTCAGTAACTTCTCCTGTAAGTTGATAAAATAATCAAACAAAAAAAGTATTAAACTCTTCAAATCAGCAGCGCAATAGTCGTAAAAAATTTGATATTCGATCGATTTTTATACAACAGTTTTAGAAGTTTAAAGAAATTTTTTAACTTTCTACATTTTAAAACCAGTAGGTAAATATTTATTAAATTTAAAATATTAAAAATTTAATTTAAAGCAAATTGGAAAATGTAACTTTAAGAAAAATTGCAGACTTTATTTCAAAAGTTTGCCCTAGCATTTGTGGACACATACCAACTTTGTCAGATTCACTCGCCTATCTAGAAATAAATGCTAACTTAAAGTACAAAAAATAAGGTTGAAAAAATACAACTTTTGATGCAATGATTTATAATGCCTGATTACCAAAACCGTAACAGAAACGCTCAAATAGATATCGAACATGCCAAATTGTACGCTCACAATGCAGGTGAGTAACTCAGTGATTAGTCAGTAACTCACCAAAAGCTTCATATATCGAAAAACCCAATCCAGAATTAAGCCATAATCTGGTGATGAGACAAAACATGCTAATATAAACTGGAAAAATGAATAGGACGACTATAGTTGATTACGGGGTAAAATTTTGAAACTAAAATAAACAAACACAATAACTTTACCAGGAGACAAGAAAACGCAATGCAAACTCATTGAAACAAAAGTGACAATCTAACAATCAAAACGTATACAAACTGAAACAACATGCCGAATCAAAACGTATAAACAAATACAACTCGTAAGACGTATCACAGCAATTTAAAACAACCATGAAGCAAAATCGGCCAATTGTGAGAAAAACAATGTGCAGAAAAGAGAAAATGCTGAGAGATAGCGAAAAAAAGAGCTATGATGAAAAATTTAGCGTTATTAAGAGATTGAAAAAAGTGTAATAGAAATTCCAAGACTTTTTTAAAACTGCTGGGAGCAATGCCTTTTTTTTGAAATTATCTTTTGATTCTTAGTTTTCCATTGGCGTCTGCTGCAAATAATTAAACTTCCGGAGAGCATTAATTCAAGTATGTTGAAGACTGCTGCGGGTTACATTACAATGCTTAAATACTGGTTTTCGTCTATGTAATTTGATGTTTGTTTCGGTTACCATTGATTCTTTGTTTTACGTTATAGCCAGTACCATCTATAAAGATCCTTCTAGAATGCAATGTGCACTTTATGACGCATGTAGCTTTGGTTCTACCACATTGTGAAGTAGCCTTTGATGATTATTGTCGGTACTTCGCAATAACTGCTAGAGTGCTAGAGTGAGTGACAAGCAAAGTTGGTATATTAGGAAATTGCACGAAGAAGTAAAATAAATTAATAGTTGGTAGCTGAAGGCAGGGGAATTTGGAGTAAGTGCTAGGTGTACGAGTATAGAGTGGAAGACTGGTTTGTAGACGATCAAAGGGCGTTCCCTAAAGATTTTGTTCAAATGTGGTTAATCTACGACTACAGTCTGTGCGAGGTAGATGTAGTAAAGCATTTAATGTATGATAAAAGATAGTACTCCAGCTATACTATGTTTTTTTTTTGTTTTTTTTTGTGTGTGTTTTGTTTTGATTGGTAGAAACTTTGTGATTGGTCTTTCAAATTTCATTAATTTATATTATCTCTCAATCACTTGCTCTTTTTTTATTTGTTTTCCAGATTTACTTTTATATCTTTTCCCTTTCCTACACTGTGATAGTCACTATTCATAGCACTGTAGCAGAAATTTTTTTTTGTAGAATTTTTTTGTAATTACTTACGTTTTGGCAAGTTCACTTGACAAAGTGGGCATATGTCAACAAAAGCTATAGTGCTAATTTTACGTTAAAGAATGCCTACAACACAGAGTTGTAAACGGGCCGATTAGTTCAGGCTGAACCCGGCCCAAACACAGAAATATAAGCCCAAACCCGAAAAATAATTTAAAGCCTAAATCATGCCCCAAAAAAACGAAAACTAACTTGGGTCTGAAAAATTGAGCAATGTTGCCATTTATTTTGATTATACTTTTGTGTCAGGCCCGAATTAAGCCCAAAATTTTTGTCAACGTTAGGCCCAAACCCGGCCCGAACTCGTGCCTGACCCAAAAATCCCGGCCCTACTTACAACTCTGCTACAACAAGTGCCAAAATAAGTATTTCTTCTTCTTCTTTCTTCATTGCCCGCTTTTCCGTGAGGGTTGCGGGGGAAGTAGCTCAAGATTGAGCCGCCACACCTCACGGTCTTCCATCACCTCCATCATTTCGCTTAGGCGAAGTCCCAAGCGATTCCATCCAAGATCCTCAATGTAATCGGTCCATCTAGTTCTAGGTCGTCCGATTGGTCTTCTCCCATTTGCTTTGGCATGTAAAGCTTGTTTGGGGAGTCTTTCCTGAGGCATTCTGCTTACATGGCCAAACCATCGAAGCTGAGATCTTTCAATTCGGAGAAGTAACGGCTCGATGTTAAGAGATTTTCCAATCTCAGAGTTACGTACCTTGTTAAACAGTGTAACTCCTTCGATTCTTCGTAAAAATCTCATTTCGGACGCTTGCACTTGTGATCGCATTCTTTCGGTCATTATCCAAGATTCATGACCATAAGTGAGAATGGGGACAAAAACTGCTTTGAAAATTGAGAGTTTTGCCTTTTTCGACAATTCTCGTTTCATGACAACCGAGTAGTGCAAAGCTCGCATTACTGCACTAGCCTTGCCTATTCGGGTATCTAGTTCTTCGTCTTGCCTTCCGTCACTCGTAAATGC
This sequence comes from Trididemnum nubilum, assembly GCA_963965965.1. NCBI lineage: Eukaryota > Metazoa > Chordata > Ascidiacea > Aplousobranchia > Didemnidae > Trididemnum > Trididemnum nubilum. The sequence continues at coordinate 37,130 of CAWYPQ010000068.1, forward strand.
AACCCCAAGATACTTGAACTTCTCTACCTGCTTCAGTGTCGCTCCATTCACTTGTAATACGCACTGATCAGGGTTTCTTGAAAGATGAAGTATCTCAGTTTTGGCCGTGCTTATTTTCATTCCGGCGGTGTTGCATGCATCTGCAAAGCTATTTAATGCGCGCTGGAGGCCAGATTCTGTGGAAGAAAGCAGAACCAAATCATCAGCGAATAGCAGACGACTAATTTTGCAATTTGCAATCGTGGCACACTCATCAGCTTGACTGTATTTGTCGATCCAATTCATGTAAACAATGAAAAGGAGAAGTGAAAAAACGCACCCTTGCCGGAGTCCAACGCCCACATGGAACGGCTTTGATTGCTTGCCATTTACCCGAACACAAACCTTCGGTCTGCAGTAGAATGACTTAATAGCGCGTAACAATTGACCATCAACGCCATACTCCTGCAAAACCTTCCAAAGTTTATCCCGAGGAACTCGGTCATATGCTTTTTCAAGATCGACAAAGCATGCAAAGAGATCTTTACCATACTCCCAAGATTTCTCGAAGATTTGCTTCAGAGTGAAGATTTGGTCCGTGGTGCTGCAACCCGGACGAAAACCGCACTGACCATCTTCCAGTTTTGATTCCAGTATTTCTCGGCATTTCCTTTTAAGGCATTTGGCATATACTTTCCCTGGCAAACTAAGAAGTGATATCCCTCTGTAGTTTGTACATTGCTTGCGATCTCCTTTCTTGAATATCGGAATAATCACACCTGTTTGCCAATCTCTGGGAGTTTTGCCAAGCTTCCACGCAACTTGACACACTCGCGTTTAACCAGAGAATTCTTTCTCCAGTCAGCGCTTTCAACATCTCGGGTCTGATTTCATCTTCACCAGCAGCTTTTCCAGATTTTATCCCTTTAATTGCAGTTGCCACTTCTGCTGCAGTGAAAACTTCGTCCTCCCCTAGATGTGTCACTTCGTGTGTGTCACGAGTCGATGCCCTTACAGGATTCAAAAGATCTTCAAAGTATTCTCTCCATCGTGAAAGGATTTCATTCTCATCCGCTAGAATGTTACCTTCAGAATCGTTGATGGAGTACGTGATACTCAATCTTTTGCCACGTAAACGGCGGATGGTCTGCCAAAATACTTTGTTTGCCGAAAAATAGTTGGAATCCAACCGACGACCAAACTCTTCCCATGACTTCTCCTTGGATTTCTTTACTGCCGAAGTTGCCGCTTTTCGCACCTCAGTGTACCGGGATTGCAAATCAGATGACGATCTGTCCTGTAGCCAGGCCTTGAACGCATCTTTCATAGCTCGAATAGCTTCTTTAACCTCCTGGTTCCACCAAGGTGTTCTTTTCTCACTATCGCCCGCCATTCTAAGCCGTTTTCGCCCACAACTTTCAGCAGCTGATGAAATGATTGCTGATCTGAACAGCAGCCATTCCCTCTCAATGTCCTCGGATACATCAGGAAGTTGTCTGAACTTAGATGATATACTGGATGCAAACTGTTTTCTTACTTCTTTGTCCTCCAAAGCCTCCCATTTGATCCGGTAAGTCACAGACGACCTGTTGGATCTCTTGTTTGGCCAAGGTTTCGAAAGTCGTAAGGAACATACTACCAGATGGTGATCAGTTGACAATTCAGCACCTCGCTTCACTCGAACGTCCAGCACATCACAAAACAAATCTGACGAAACTATGCAAAAATCTATCAAAGATGTTTGATCCATACTAGGTCGATACCATGTATACTTGTGAACCTCTCTGTGCTGGAAAAAGGTATTCATAATGCGGAGTCCGTTGCTACAACAGAGCTGCAACAAATACCTTCCGTTCTCATTCAGTCCAGTGACTCCATGTTTTCCGATCACACCCTTCCACGTATCTGTGTCTGTTCCAACATGTGCGTTAAAATCCCCCATAACGACTGTAGATTCAGTAGCTGATACTCGTAGAAGAGCATCATTTACTTCATCCACAAAAGTTTGATATTCACTCGTGGCATTGGGAGCATATACCTGCAATAGGCACAATGGCCGATCCAATACCTTAAGCTTCAACATACAGACCCGTGATCCCAAAGGAATCCAATCAGACACACAGTCTGACAAACGGGGCCTTGTGAGAATCCCCACACCCGCTTGTGCAGACATACTAGATCAGCACCAGAATAGAAGAGTTTCCATCCACCATCCAGACCCACAGTTCCAGAGCCACGTCGTTTGGTTGAAGAAACTCCGATAATATCGAGATGATACCGCTTTGCTTCCTCAACCAATTCTAGCTCTTTTCTTGTGAGAGTGAGGATATTCCAATTGCCTAACAGCAGTTGGTGATGGTTGACCCGTGAGTGTGCGACATTATCTCGAGTACGAATACTCTGCGCTGCCTCCATTCGCCTCTCCAAACGTGTAGCGGGCACATTGGTGGAGCTGCCACTAGGGCTGGCTGGTGGAGATTGTCGCTTATTTTTCGAACGAGCCCCTCTGCCTAAGACTCGAACGCCACAGGGGTTTTGCTGAATGACGACCTGGGAGTCCCTAGGCGCTCCCCTGCCGGACGAGGTTCCACTTGTGAAGGTGGCCCCATTAACGTCGTTCAGGTAATTTTCGTTATTTGTGCTCATCATGATTTGCTTTGCAGTTTAATCTAACTGCGGAGAGGTTTTATATCAGAGTTGTCCTTCTCCTAGGTTATATGCTTACCACAGCTGATGGGCATAACCAACCCAGGTTTTAAGTTTTCCAACTATTTTGATTTGAACTATACTTCGTCTCGCTTCTACCATTAGACCTATCTGGCATGGGTAACCCTTTCAGGAGAATTGAATCTCCAGCCAGTACAGCTCTGCAGGTCATTGAGGCACATAGACTTTTCCACCTCGTTACGGTGATAGTTCATGTAAAAGCTATGCATTGTAGGTCTGATTGCCGAGCTATGTTATTGTATGCCTACAGTGCCATAATAAACCAATTATATGTCATACTATGCCTACTAAGCTACGGTGCCCACTTTGGTGTACTATGCCAGTTGTGCCATAATAAGCCTATTGTATGCCATACTATGCCTACCAGGGTGCCATGTTATGCCTACAATGTCATACTAAAGCTGCAGCAACCTACTGTGGCACACTATGCTTACTAATACTATGCCTATTTTCCATAACAAGCCTCCTGTATGTCATAATTTGCCTACTAAGGTGTAATGCTATCCCTAATATAATATACTACGCTGCAGTGCCTACTGTGGGATACTGTGCAATAATAAGCCAACTATGCCTACTGTGCCATAGTAAGCTACAGTGCCTACTGTGACATGCTATGCTTACTAGGGTGCCATAACAAGTCTACTTCATGTTACACTATGCCTACAATGCCATACTAAGCCTACTATGACATAGTACTCCTACTAACCTATGGTGCCAAAAGCCCACTACAGTATATTGTTGTTGTAGGCATATTTATCCTCCAGTCACCAGACAGCATCAGACGCTAACTTATTGGACGATCCGCACATTTTTTTATAGCAGTGACTACTTAGTGATTAGAGAAATCCGCACCTGCTTAAGGAGTTTCCGATGATCCAACGTTCCTGTAGATTTCTTCAAATTCTTGCCCACCAAATTTGCTGCTTGTTCAAAGCCACCAACCAGAGATAATTATCGTAAAACGTCTTATCCAAGGACGCAATGACGTGACCAGGGTGCGGGTTGAACCCAGATCATTCAATCAAGGTCGTCGTAAACAATTCGCCTTTACCCATTTGGCCAAGCTACCAACTATACTACACTCGAATGCTATAGGCCTGTTATGTCTACAATGTCATACTACGCCTACTATAACATACTAAGCTGTAGCGCCTACTGTGGGATACTATGCCTACTGTGCCATAATAAGCCAACTATATGTCATATTCTGATGTTGTACTATGCCTACTAAGCTACAGTGCCCACTGTGGCACACTATGCCTACTGTGCCATAATCAGCATACAATGTCTGTTGTGCCATAATTAGCCTAAAATATAGCATAACTATACCCATTGCACCATAATAAGCCTACGATATCTACAATGTCATACTAGCCTGTAGCGCCTACTATGGTTTTTAATAATATGCGTACTGTTCCATAACAAGCCTCCTATATGCCATACTCTGCCTAATAAGGTGTCCTTCTATCCCAACTAAGTTTAAATTTCAGGGTTTTAGACTGTCTGAACGTTTGAATTTTATTGGAATCATTTTACAAGAAGTCGAGAAAAAAAGCGTGGGAATTTTTAGAACAATAAAATGCAGTTGCTTTGTTACTCAGTATCAATCGCTTGCTTTTTATCATTAGGTGTTGCATAAATATAGAGGTGTTATTTATGTTTATGTGCAGTTTTCTGTGGAAAGGACTACAGACGGTTTTTTTTTGTTTGCTGATGAAAAGTATGTTATTGGAGTATGTGCGGTGGACGGAAGTGGAGATAGAAGCAATCCAGCTCTGCTCAATGTAATTATGGGTAAGTTGCAAAAATTATTGGTCAAATAAAAGCCTGCATGTACTGCAAGAACATTAGTAAAATCTGCTGGAATGCACATTGCACCAAGCATTTTTTTATTTCTAGAAGTGGAATACTTTGTTTCATTTTTCCTTATATTTACAGCAGCATATTTGTAAGTCGGGCCGGGCTTATCAAACCAAGTTCGAATCGGTTTGATAAGCCCGAGAAACTTGAGATTGACAAAATGTCGGACTTATTTCGGCTTGATGTGCATTCTTAAACTGTGCTTTAGAATCTTTGGTGCGGGAACTTTGAAACACTGAATGACGACTTCGTTTATACAGCTATTATTATTGCATCACAATTTATTAGTAGGTAGTTTTATTTTAACCGCATCCAAGCAATATCATTGCACATATGCTTAGATCATCTCAACTTTTGGGATTTTTTGTGCCTCATTTTGGCTTCAATTTTTTTTTTGGTTTTGGACTCGGGCCGCGTTAGAGCCTATATACAATAGGCTAGCTAACATTCCTCAAAGCTTGCTTTAAATGGCTTCGTCTCCAGTAGGCTGAAAGGCTTAAAATTAGTGTCAAAATTCATAATTAGAATTAAACTAGGCTAACCATCTTTGGAAATGAAACGCTATCAATACCCTGTGCTCTTCTCGTACCTTGCCTAAAATGGCTGGATTGACTACGTCTCCAGCAGGACCAGAACGGCTCAAAACTAGATCTAATCACTGGCAGTAGCATGTGCAAGTGGCTCAACAAAGACAATTTATTAAGAACAACGTACTGAGAAAATTAATGATAAGCTATAGACAGTATACAAAGCGTTAGACCTTTATATTTTTTTTAGACACAATCAAACCGTTAATTAACAGCCTACGACGCGCTATTTTGAAATCATAATTCGTCTTTTATTCCTTGTCAGTGTAGCTAGGACTGCAAGTATGAACATGAGCGTAGAAAGACAAAGAATCGCAAACCAACTAGATCATTTCATTACTGCAAGTTTTATTTTTGAATCTGATGCACGTTGTTTCGATTTTTTTTTTAGTTTTTAAATTTAGGATTTTTGTTTATTTTTTACAAAAAACGTGAAAATATTTTACAATTTTGTTCATTTTTGGTCAAGACACACAGTATGTAATGTACTTCCACATTCAAAAGTTCTTGCAACTTGTAATAATTCTCGTGTTGGTCAATAGGGATAGTTGAGGCCTTTTATCACGTTGGGACAAGGCTTACGTAATCGATAAATGTTTAAACAAGGACGTGATTGGCTATTTGCTCTTCTGTACCGGTACTGCAATCATAGTTGAAGGAAGAATGTAATTCCAAGCTTTATAACCACAAATTCAAATTCCACACCCTGTCTTTTGGGAATTGGTGATTTAATTGCTTTGCTGAAAATCTAGCCCAAATGGTAGTTAATTGGCAAGCGGATTTCCAAACAGATCGACAATTATTTGCATACACTTGCGTCAAAAACTCTCAAAAAGGAAACAACAAAAAAACAAGAGCCTAGGATTTGAGATGCAGATTATGAACATGAATGGAGACTGGGCGGCTACGAAGGGACCTTCTTGATCTTCGAGTCAAGCAGTTACCCGATTTGCTAGTTAGTAATTTACAGCCATTACCAAAAGTTTAGAGCCACTCTAGCGAAAAACACATTTTTGCTTGTTTTTCTCAAATGCGTTCTTAATTCACACTTCTTGCTTTAGTCAGCTGGTTTCCTGTTTTGCTCAATATTGCATGCATAGGCGTAGCCAGGATTTTTGATTGGGGGGGGAGGGGCCAAACCACAAATCACATGCAATGACGTCATGAAAAATTTTCAAAAAAGGAAGTTTTTGTGGGGCAAAGATATCGTAGAATGGAAGATCTGAAGCTGTAGTCTATGGGCACTTAACCAGGATTTTGGTAAAGGGAGAGGGCAAAAACTAATCGTTAGAAAATGCAAATTTCTAACTTAGAAGATGTGTTGAGTAAGCTAGTGTACTCAAACGTACCACAGACGGGGGTCTGGGGGCGTATCCCCCATCCGCCGGTGGCTATGGGGGTCTGGGGGAGTATCCCCCATCCGCCGGTGGCTATGGGGGTCTGGGGGCAAAATTCTTAGCCGCTAGGCAATTTTTGTAAGTTTTTGAAAAAAAAAGCTATTTTGATCCCATTGGATCACATTTCGCACGTGTTCACAGCCATTTAAAAGAACTAGATTTTTAACCTTAGAAAGTCAATCGAAAAATTTAATTGTTCAATCCTCCTTTTACTTGCAATTAAATTCCTAAACACGTTTAAAATCTTGTATTATAGTGTAAAATTTTAATTGTGGGTGATTTAGTCCATGTAGGGGGAAGTAAGGCACATTGCCTCCTGAAATATTTTAGCAGTAAACAATAATCCACTCGAAGATTTTCCTTAGAGATTTTTGCTTTGTCATGAAGTTAACCAGTTACAGGAGTACATGTACTGCCAGGGAACCCAGGCCCCCTCACTTCAATTTGAATAATTTGTTCAATGAGCATTTTCCCTAGCTATTTTTTAAAAGTATTTTGTGCGTAAAAACTGGCGAGGTGAATCGTTGGTACAATAGATAGCTACGCTTACTAAACATGTTATTCCGGGCGGAATTTACATTGCGCGGGGCCCTTGGCACTTAGGAAATTTTTGCAACATTTTCCAGCCAAATTTAAGTGAAGACCAAAAAAAGTCTTGCCATCTGATGGCTGGGCCCTGGCACTTAGCCATATGGCAAAAACGATGCTGGTTATTGCATTACGTTCATAAAAAGTTAAGATGAGGGCCTGGGATAGCAACTTGTAGGACAAAAATCCAAGTTTTTACCCTGGTTATACGTTTAAATTGGTTGAAAAAAATTGAATTAAGGAAGGTACGCAGGGCCCCCTCGTCGTCAATATTATTTATTGTTAATTGCTGTTGTACGCGTATACTCTGCCGTTTTTGCGTTTTTCTAATTTCTGAGAAAATCAACTTTTAAACTTCGTTTGTTTCGATACTATTACGTAATAAACCCCCTTGTTCGTCCTGGGCAAACTTTTTAGCATTTATTGCATCATTTAAATACCTAAAAGTTCGTTTTTTTCCGATCATATTTGATTGAAATCAACGTGAATTATTTTTTGTAAAATCGTACATTAAGTTTATTTTGCAATTAGGACGTAATTGGAACATACAAATGTTGAATCATTATAGACTACTACTAGGTCTATTTGCGCAATATTTTTTGTAATGTAAATTTAATAAAGAAATGTTGGAAGAATAATTAATTAATTAATTAAGTCAATCAAATCTTTCATAGCACACGCAGTATTACGCCAACGCGTGTAACAAGTTTGCGGAATCCATCTCCGCGTCTTTGCGCCCGAGCAACATCTTATATATTAGTGGTTGAGTAGATAGAGCGTCTGTTTCTGAAACGGTAGACTCGGGTTCGATTCTTGGTCGGGTCAAATTAATGACTATAAAAATTGGTATTCACAGCTTCCCTGCTTGACGTTCAGCAATTAAAGGGACAGTGTGAAGCCTCCACAGCGTGTGGTAGACAGGTGGCAGCTTGACTTGAAGACCGAAAGGTCACTTCGCTGTCTCCTGGCCAAGGCAACTTGATGAATTAAATGTAATTACAATTACTTATTATAAACCCAATATTGCAGTGGAAAAAATCGTGGGATAAGAAGATTGTAGTTTAGTTTTCCATCAAAATACTCGACTGCGTAGTAGTAGTAGTAGTAGTAATTTATTTCAAAGCCAGCGAAGTTTAAAATCACAATTAAAGCAAAAGCAAAGCATTTTGACGATAATATTTCCTGGCAATAAGGAAGAAGCGAAGTGACCAATGTAGTCTTCAAGTCTACTTCTACCCTTATGAATAAAATTACAAAAGTTACGAGAAGGAATTTAGAAAATCTTGGCCAAACAAAGTTTGCATTTAATGCTAACCCAGATCGAGGTTTCATACATATATTTACATTAGAACGAGGTTGCATAACACCAGAAAAATTAGGACACAAAGAGAAAACAATACAATTTTTATTTACAAACAAACAAAAAAATGGTTCTATTTACATTAGAAAATGGTGCAATTACAAGGCACCATAATACACACAGTTTAAGTCAATTAGAATGATTCACAAACACGTACATCTTGTTGTATACAGAGCAAGAAGTTAAACACTATCAAGTCAAATTCTATAGGTCTTTTATGGACAGATAGAACACAAATTTTATAGTCATTCCAATTTAATTGTGGTAACTTTCTAGCAATGAGTATTTCAGTCCAGATTTAAATGTTTTTAGAGATTTAGAATTTTTAATTTCAAGGTCAAGCGAATTCCATATTTTTGGACCTAGATATTTGATAGACCTTTGAAGTTTCAGAGTTTTAAAAAAAGGTACAAAAAAGTTATGTGAGGAGGTAGCTCTGGTAGGTTTAACATAAATATTATTAAGAGCTGTAAAATAATTTTGAAAAGTAGGTGGAAGTTGTCCCGATTTATAGTTGTAAACAAATGCTGCAGTTTCTAGTTTAACTAAGTCTTGTAATTTAAGAATTTTAAGTTTTGCATGGTAAGGAGTTGCTCTATCATTCCACGTTCCATTACCTACAATTTTTACTGCTTTGTTTTGAAGAGTAGCTAATTTCTTAAGATACGTTTTATACGTTGAGCTCCAAGTGATTATCCCATATTGAATATGACAGTGAAATAAGGCATAGTACAAGCTACATAAGGCCGATGTGTTTAAATACACTTTAACTTTCGAAAGGATTCCCACTGCTTTAGATAGCTTGCGGGCCAAGTTGTTAATGTGAGGTTCAAAAGACAAGGAATTATCAAAGATAAGACCTAAATATTTTGACATGCTGACAGAAGCAAGATTTGAAACAAATGGAGACGAAATTAAGGATAAGTTAGTTCTATGACCTCTGCTCTTTGGTTGTATTAATATCAAATTTGATTTTGATAAATTAAGAGTTAGTTTGTTAGCTATCATCCACTTATTTAGTGAAGTAATTTCAGTCGTAATTTTTTTATGAAGATCATTTATATTTTTATCATCTACAATTAAACAGGTGTCATCAGCAAACAGTCTTGGTGTGCAAGAAACACTGGTACTAATATCATTAATATAAACGTTAAAAAGAAGAGGTCCCAATACAGAACCTTGAGGAACACCATAATTAATTTTTTTTAGATTTGACTGGTGATTTTCTAAAGATACGTATTGAAATCTATTTGTCAAAAAAGAAGCAAACAAATCAAGTGTTGGTCCACGGATTCCATAATGTTCTAGTTTGGTTAATAAAGTTTTATGATTAACTGTGTCAAAAGCCTTTTTGAGATCAAGTAACAATAGAGCAGTGTATTTTTCATCATTAATATTATCATACAATGAAGTTAATACATCAGTCAGAGCATGAGATGTTGAATGATTAGCCCTAAATCGATACTGCGTGGGCAGCAAGACCGAGTGTTTATTGAAAAAATAGATTGTTCTGACATGAATAAGTTTTTCAAGAATTTTAGAAATTGGGGAAAGTATAGATATCGGTCGATAATTACTTACATCCGATTTATCACCAGATTTATAAATGGGTATTATTTTAGAGTTCCAAAACCAGAGGTGGGCGTTGCGCAAAATAGTTCGCAAGTTTCGCAATTGCGCAATTTGCGTTGCGCACTATGCCTTTTTTTTTCCGCTCTTGCGCAATTTGCGTTGCGCTCTATGCCTGTTTTTTCAGCGCTTGCGCAATTTGCGTTGCGCTCTATGCCTGTTTTTTCAGCGCTTGCGCAATTTGCGTTTGCGAATCGATAAATTCATTTGTTGCGCTTTAATTGTGAATTTTTTTCCAAGATGTGCAATCACAAAATAATTTTTAAATGTTGATCTGCATGTCCCTGTTAAAAAATAAATAAATTTTGATTTTACAAATTTAAAGCATGATTACGAGATAGTTGATACAAGCTGATTGCTGATAAAAAGATTTTTTTTTCTTGTTTAATTTTCTTCTGCGTTATCTACTTTTTTTTCTTGTTTTGTTTTCTTCCGCGCTTTCAGCTTTAAACCGCTAAACGTGCTGTTTTTGAAATTTGAGCGATTGAATATATCAAGGAGGACTTGTGTGTGACAGAAATCAAGGGTGCCAGTTGGGACAGATTGTAAGTCGAGCCGGGCTTTTTGGGTCGGGTTCGGGCCTAACGTTGACAAAATTTTCGGGCTTATTTTGGGCCTGAAACGTACTTTTTGTCTTAAGTGCACAAAAATATTAAAATAACCTTGCAAAATTGCTAGATTTTTCAGACCTAACCTAACTTTCGGGCTTTTTCGGGCATGATTTGGGCTTCAAAATAGCTTTCGGGTTCGGGCCGGGTTCGGGCTTATATTTTTGGGTTCGGGCCGGGTTCGGGCCTAAACTAATCGGCCCGTTCACAACTCTGAGTTGGGAAATCCCCCTCAGCCGGGTTCTCCAAAATTTCGAACTTTTAAACCGTTAAAGCTAGATGAATTAGATTTTTAAAATCGGTAAAAATCAAAAATAAACTAAACGTAACAAAAATTGGGAGTGCCACAATGGGGGTTTGCCCCAAACGGGCCCTCCAAAAATCAAACTTTTTAACCACTCACGCTGGACTCATGAAATTTTCAGGGTGGGCAAATATAAAAAAACGTTTTCCCAAACGGGGCTCTCCAAAACTCAAACTTTTTAACTTTTTAAAATGGATACATGAAATGGTGCTTCACAAATTTTCAACTTTCCTATTTGAAGCAACCTTTGCATTTCTGCACCATCAGCTTCTTTCGAAAGGTGCTTCACCAGTGCAGACTTGACTGTGAGCGAATTCAGAATGCAACTAAAAAGAGGTGAACATTTAAAAGCACTCAATGTCATGCACTGCAATAAAGCGCTGCTTTAATTAACCAGTCGTTTAACAAATTTTTTCTGAATATCGGTGGTAGTAGACTGGTTGTTCACTTTTTCAGCAAATTAAGTTAATTTAAGCCAGATTAGGATTCGGTTTTAGCTATTCGGAATAATTCTGAAATAGCCAAGTATTCTGAAATGCCCATCCCTAAAGGTAGTACGTGTGCTTCAGATAAGCTATATTCCAAGGCTGCCCAACCCGTAGCCCGCGGGCCACATTTGGCCCGCGAAGCTATTTTGTGTGGCCCGAGAGGTCTTTTTGCGCTCTTGATTTCCTCATGGAAAGACTTACCATTTTCTGGCAAATAAAAAGGTCTAACGTTGGTTTTAGACATCAATGCGGCTAAAAAAAGGCCTGAATGTCTTGGTAAAAACTCTTGGTAAAAATGCATGAGGCCCGCAATAACTTTTCTCCCGCAATTGTGGCCCGTACCAGTAAAAAGGTTGGGCAGGCCTGCTATATGCTGTATACGGCTGAAAGACAAAGAGTAATGTATTAAAATTATATCAGGGATCGAAATTAACTTTTTTGACAACTTGGTCGTCGGGCAAATGTTATCAAATGTCTATTTGCCCAAGAAAATTTCAACTTGCCCGAAAAAAAAGTACACTAAGTTTTGAGGTTAGCTTGGAAAAAAGCACTGAATTTGCAAAATACGCGTAGTTTCGAGAATCAAGTTTTTGTGTGCGATCGTTAAGATAATGTGATGCAAACAGTAACTTTTCCAATCATGCATCAGCAAAAATTGATTTTTTGATTGTAAATATTTCATTTAATATTTAACAATCATAATTATTAATTACCGTTGTGATTTGTTGCAAACGTATTTTTATTAGCGAATTTTTTGGAAACTACACCAGCTAGAAAGCTAAAAAATCTTCGAAATAATCATAACAAAAAAATTGCAAAATTCTTGACGTTATCTTCATGCAGCGCAGGGTAATACTTGTGGTATCTGAAACAGCTGTTAGCGTGGCAAGCGCCGGAAAACTTTTCTAGAAAAAAAAAACGGAACATTTTGTGCCAAACAGCTGCTAAACGCGTCCAAGAATCGAAAAATCTGCGTGTGATTAAGACGTTTTAATTGCGATAAATAATGTGAGTACTATTAGACAATGCATTAATTGTGATAGTTACAAAGTGATCACTAAAATAAAGCAAGGAACAGCTTTCTCTACGTACAAATTTTGCTTTATTGCAACAAAACCGAGTAAATTGCGTCTTTAACTAATCTTGTTTGAAGTTGTCTAATACGCTGTATTTTGTTAAGTTGCCACCGGGGAAGTTAAGCTGAAAACTAACTTGCCCGCAGCGATTTCAGCTTGCCTCGGGCAAGCGGGCACGCGTTAATTTTGAACCCTGTATTTAGTTTAAGCTACCTCACTTTAAAAGTACGAAATACTTTTTGTTTTTTGTACTGTAATTAGTAGCCGAAAACTTGGCCTCTACAATAGGAAAAAGATTAGATGAAAGGGTCGGAAGAGCAAACGAAAAAATCACCAAAGATTGCTTTCCTGCCTACAAGAAAGATGCGTGGTTGCAAAAATTTAAAAGATTCAACACTGCTATTCCTAGTTCGGCCGCCTTCGAGAGATTATTTGCTATTGGTTCTGATATTTTGCGATCGAAACGATCGTCTATGACGAAAGAAAATTTTGAAAAGTTTGTTTTGCTGCATGAGAATGAAAAGTGTTTAAAAAAGTCAACGCATTATTTCTGAATGTGAGTGAGTGGAGCTTTTTTTGTTTTGGTGTTTATTTATTTTTATTGCTGTTTATTTTTATTATTTTTTTTGTTTTAGAGTTTAATTGCTTTTTTTCAACAATAAAAATAATTCTTTTTTTGGTCTTAGATATGTGCCTTTAGGTATAAAAGCTAAACGCGATGCAGTTGGTTTATTCCAGGGCAGCTTAGCTGAAGATGGTACAATGTTTGCACTTTCATATTTTTATACTTATCACCATCGTCTGCAGCGCGCTTTTGAAACTTCGAGTATGCAAAAGTTTGCACTCAAAAACTTTTTTAAATACCGAAATTTGTGTGCGCTTCTCAAGCAATCAAAGTGTAGTTACGCTGTACTATTTTCAATTTTTGGTTGCGGAATTTGTGTTTGTGCTTTAAAACGTTTAGAATTTTCGTTACGGAATTTGCAATTGCGCTTTAAGCTTTTAAGATTTTGGTTGCGAAATTCGCATTTGCGCTTTAAGCTTAAAAATTTTGGTTGCGGAATTTGCGCTTGCGCTTTAAGCTAAAAAAATTTTTGGTTGCGGAATTTGCGCTTGCGCTTTAACCTTAAAAAATTTTGGTTGCGGAATTTGCGCTTGCGCTCCGAGCTTAAAAATTTTTGGTTGCGGAATTTGCGCTTGCGCTTTGCACTAGAAAAATTTTGGTTGCGGAATTTGCGCTTGCGCTTTACGGTGTGTTTTTTAAACGCCCAGCTCTGTCCAAAACTAAAAACTTCCATAATAACTTAGCATAATTTTATGCCACGTTGTTTTGCCTCGCTATTTCATTAATTTTCGAGCAATTTTTTTGTTCGAGTGAAAAGTTTTTTTTTAGCAGCGAAGAGCAAAACCATATTTTGACTAAAAAGTCGATAATAACACAGCGGATCCGTGCGTTAACCTTTAATTCCAAACAGTGTGGGTTCTAGAATCTAATTCTGCCGTCGAGGGTAGTCTCGGCCAAGGCCTGGCGCCACGGGGGAGCATTCCGGGGCCGCGCTCCCCCAAATGACTGCTTGTGCTCCCCCAAACAATAATTGTGCCCCCTCCAAGTGAGGACTGTTTCCCGAAGAAATTAACGTGCTCGGGGCTATTGGAGTGCTAAGCGAGGCATAAATTGGTGTTTGCCAGCGGTATTTTTGTAATTTTTGTGGACTGACACCGGATTTCATGACGTTTTTGGAATGAAGACCTTTTTTTTTGGAGATCACCTGTTTTCAACTGGAAAAACCGTTTGAATTTTTGATTTCGGCCGGAAAATCCCTCTGAATTTTTGGTCTTCACCTTGTTCATTTGATCCAGACTGGAATAAATTTCTCGTGCCCCCGTGCCCCTTTCGAATTCATATAAATAGACTTCTCGTGCCCCACCAAAAATTTATTTCTGCCCTCCCAGTCACGCTATCCTGGCGCCGGGCCTGTCTCGGCCTGTACCAATTTCTTTGGCAGGGCAGGCTCAGTAGGCTCTCAACAGTTTAGCTTTGCTATTATTCTCACTTAATTCAATTTTAATTGGTTTCCATCTTAGAAATGATAAAGCGTACCGGTAACGAAATTTTAGCGAAAAATGTTTTTGGGTCTACGCCTATTATTGACGGAAAAATGCAATGCAACTTTAGCAAAGACGCAGAATGGTGATGAAAAATTGACTTTTATTTTGTTGGTTTTCACCAAAATTTGAGAGAAAAATGCAGCGAAAATTTTGGAAAAGACCGTTTCACTTTGGACCCTAAAAAACAGTTTTTGTCGTTACTCTTGGTTTGACCTATACCAATAATTTATTTGCTTAAGATGGCAGCACTGCTATAATTCTCAGCGATTGGGTAGGTTTACTGTAATTTTTAGTACTTTCTTACCAAGTAATGTCTGTCTTCAACGCAACGTATCTGCTCAAAATGAAGAACGTTTTGGTCTATTTTTGTTTAAAAATTGTTTCAAAATGTTAGAAATTATTGCGCTACCACCCGCCACCAAGGCATTTTGAGACAAAAAGCTATAGTTTCCCAAAAAAAACTATTAAATACGTAAAATCAAAAATGGGATAGCAGACCATCATAGTGGCTTTTACGTTCCGAATCTTTTTAATAACTGTTTAGTTTGTCCATGCTGGAGGTGTTCTGCAAATTTTTGCTGTTTTAAAAGATATTTTGAGGCATTTTAGTGAATAGCCTACTTTACGAGCCCGACGCAATAATGGTTCGATGAATAAATTAAATAGCACTAGTTTGTGTTATAATGTTTCGCTTATAATTATTTATAGCTCCAACAAACATTGCAGATAAATTATAAAGTAATGCTATAAGAATAGGTATTCAGTAAAAGTGTTATGAAACGACGCTGTGGGTGTTTTAGATACCCTAAAATCATGAAACACCCCCATTACCCAATTTTTTTTTCTTAATTATTATATTTGATCAATATTTTTTAAAATTGAATACCTTTCTACAAGAAATTTTTCATGGCCTGCTGGTATTTTAGCTTAGTCGGTAAAACGCTGAAACATAGTATCGGTAATCGAAAGATTGCTGGCTCCACGTTTGATTATTGAACGGGTGATTTGTCGTTGTATTCATGGAAAAACACATAAAGTTTATTCTCCATGGGGCCGAATATTATATCTGCCGTGCAGCCTTACTGTACAAATTAAACATTAAAAAAGATTTTTGTTAGTAGTGTTGGACAGAGGTAGACATCGAGAGCTTGTTTCACTGCATAGATTTAATCCCTATTTACCAGCACTAATTTTTAATCAGGTTAATCATAATATATTTTAATGAATTTGATTGCACAACAAATTTTAATGAATTGGATTGGGATGGTGGCCGTGCTATTTTACCGCTTACCGATTTAGGGAAGCGCAGAGAAACTCCGCGGAAACCCAACAGTTGGGCCGCACCCCCAACCAATGTCTGCTGGACCAAAAGTTGAAGATACAGCCATAGACCCAATAATAGATTTGCGCGCAGGTTCAGAGACAGAACAGTAAGAAGGAGTTGAATGACATCCTATGGAGGATGTGCACAGGCGCTGCAGGTAGAATTCTCTTTATGACTAATTCTGCGTAGATATTGTAATTTGTAATAACAATAATTAAGAGATATGATAATAGTATAATAATTTATAAACTGTGCGTAACAGCAAATGCGGGAGAGCTCACAGAGTATGGGGTTTGATAGGACCAATTCTTCTGAAGAAACTGAAGGGAATTGACAGACAGGATGTGACGTTTCCTATAGAAATACTTGGTGTATTGAATTTTGGAAATGGCAGGGGATGAAGAGCCAGGAACCAACGCGTTGGGCAACAGCTTCGTCCAGGAAATCAGCATGCGTTTTTTCAGGATACTAGCGTGACTAGGGAGAAACCCATCAAAAGTTTAAAATGATGTTGCTGGAGAGTTAAGATTAGACGTGGGACTAGGCATTCAGGTAACCATACGTCCTTTTTTTGTAGGAGATGTTCTCCTTTTTCACAAAAAGTGATTATTCTTCGATTTTTTGGTCGGTATCCAAATTTAACAAAAAAAAAAAGAAATCTAGGTAAATACCTTTTTTGTGCTACACCTAAATTTAAAGGCTTGCCTAGCTTGAGCTAAATTGGCATGCTGATTTTAATACTTGGAAAACTGTGTCTTTTTTATATGGTCACCCTACCAGAAATGGGCACAAATAACAATATATCAAGACCGTATCGCAACAAAGCGCAATGATCTTTTCAACCACGAAAAGCGCGGCGCGAAATGCTCAATTTAAAATTTAATTTTTTTAATTTCTGAAGCGCATCGCAACTTTCTCAATGAACTTTTTGATTCAGTTAAAGCGCAACGGAATTTTGCAATTGTGAAACGGCATTTTCGTTCCAAGTTAAAGTGAAACCTAACTTCCGCAACTGAAATTTCACAAAACAATTCAAACACAGCATTTTTTTGCAATTTTAGACAGAAAAAAAATAAGTAATTTGCTAAAGAAGGCCAATATTTATCAATATTAACCAATCAAAATAGGACTAAAATAAACTCAATGTATAGAATTGCGCTTGAAACCGGAAAAAAAATTGAAGCACAGCGTAATTAAAACGCAACAAATTATGAAGACTTTAGTCCGCAACGTAACGTCCACAATGTTTCAAAATAAAAGATTAAAGTGCAACGCAACTTCTGCAATTGCTGAGGTTGCGCTTTGAGCTTTTAATTGCGCTTTGCCCACCTCTGCACCCTACATTAACCATCAAACTCTCCTAAGGGACTTTAGCAAAAGATTATGAGGGGGCCGGAAAAAGTGAAAAAAGAACTAGTGAGAGATCGTGAGAAAGAGAACTGACTTGTAGTGTAGTGACAGAATATCGTTTGGTTGTTATACCAGATGCGTTCCAGTCTAGTCTAGAGGTAGATATCTGCGGTGAAACTGGAAGCAATTGGTCCAAGATCCTGCAGACTTGGTAAGGGAGTTATAGATATTGCATATGGAGATTAATTACGGCGTGAACTTCAGCACCATCCGGTCTAAAGATGAAAGAGACAAATCCATCAATCTTATACATGAACCTCTGAAGGAGGACCGAAGGACAACGCCTACTGGAAATGCAAGACGGAATTCTTTGGGGCCAATACACTTAGGTATGGAGGATGATATTATGAGCTTGATTGGCGTTCAGGATCGAAACGGTTCCGCTGATATGCAAAATGTTTTTGGGATGGTTTCTTATTCGCTGATAGCTGATTACCATTTTTGAGACAAACGCTTTGAAAACAAAATGATGAATTTTGGAAGAAGACGCAGAACGCGTTAAAAACATGTTAATAGTGCTCGGTAATTTTCAAAAGTAGATGGCTTTTAAGAACAAGCAATGAGGTGAGGTGGAGGAGAGGCATCCAGTAATGACCCTTTGCAGCTAAGGGGAGAGTTTCTAATTGGTTAATCAGGGTGTTGCATAGGAAGGGGAACCAGAATCCAAGAGAAGCATACTGTTCATAGCACAGATATTACAATAGCTTGTAGAAGTGAGGATTCTTTGGAGGGACCCCGAAAAGCGTTTACAATGGACCGCAAGGCTTTACGTCTTGGGTAAAACTTGGAGCACAGGGATTGAGTATGAAACCCAGAGAAAAAAGTTCGGTCAAAGGTGCTAAAGTATCGCCGCAGGTAGCTTGTTTAGCGTAACATAAATTAGAAAAGAGTACCCTGCGTATATTTTGCAAACATTTTGTAAGCATCAAACTTGGCTATCAAGCGTAGAACAGCGTTCTCTGTCTAGACCAGGGTTCGGCAAATTTACGTAGTAGTAAGCCAAAAACCAAATCAGTAAGGTCTCGGTGGACCTAATATATTTTTACTAACAATTTGATCCTTCAAAAAAGTATGATTTTAGACAATATTAAGAAATTTAACGTATTTTAACTAAGAGCTAATTCAGCAGAAACTCTGTTGCTTTGGGCAAATAAACTGTTTGTACAAAATGATGAAAATAATTGTTTGAAATGATGAAAAATGATGAAAAAGCGCAACCAGGACTTTGCTGAGGGGGAGGGGCTTGAACACAAAATTAACATTTTTTGTCAAAAAAAGTCTCTTATTGAGCTAGGTGCAGAGCAAACTTGTGCAACTTAAGGGTATCACTGACGAAAGTCTTGGGCAGAGCTCCCAGTCACCGGAAACCATCGGGGTCTTGGGAGTCAAACCCCTAACCGCTGGTCGATTTTTGTAATTTTTTTAAAAAATTGCCCATTTAACGTCATTCAGATCAAATTTCGCACATTTTTAGAGCCTCTTGAAAGAACTGTACATTGCATGGCTTTTTAAGCCAGTTCAAGAGATAAACTGCTCAGCCCCTTCCACCTCCCGTTCACTTACAGATCAGGTCCAAAACACATTTTAAACGTTTGCTTTTGGGTTTTATTTTTTAAATATTTTAGTTAAGAGACTGAAGCTCCATTACTCCTCCACGTCTGGTTGCGCCACTAGTTGGCTTATTTTCTTTTTAAAAGAATTTGAAGTTCTTTAAAAATTAATATAGCATCAGCATTAACTTTAATCCTGATCTCTTAAAGCATATCGTTGGGCTACCAAATCTCTTTTCTTAAACCACATGAAAGCTGGGAAAAGTTTCCGCAAACAATTTTAGAATTTTTTAGGAAACTGAATAATTTCAACCCTATTTCATACATTCCTATAAACGTCATTTTTCCAAAATATGGCCATGATGTCGTTACGGTGACGTCATCAACTCAAAACTAGACTTTTGTAGAATAATTGGTTTACAACAATCTGCATGCCGAAATTGGTGTTCACGCGATTTTCAGTTTAGAAATTAGGTAGAGGGGCATTCTTGCCCCCATCTCCACCATGTAAAATGAGTTGGTCCAAAAGCCTGTGCAAGCTATAGCGTTAATAAACCTTATATTTTTCGTGATTAAGACCCCATTGGTGTTAGCCCTTTTGCGAATTCCAATGCTCTTTATTATGAGAAACTTGAAGTTGTCATGTCCTCAATAATGTCACAACATAAAAATAAATATTTTATGTTATTTTGGGCTTAAAAGTTTGCGTGCTGTAAGTCCAGCGTTAATTTGAAAGAAGTAAAAGCACAACATTTTGCAAATTACTAATAATTTAAATGTCATGTTTTGACGTTTGCAGGGCCAGAGTTTCAATGTTTAATCGTTTACGTGCTATCTGGCCTGCAGGCTACCAGCCCGGAATTCTTTAGGCCAGATAGCACGTAAACGATTAAAAATCTTGCAAATTGCAATAGGTTGGTAACTTTCATTGATTAAAATTTTGCGCGCTAAATAAATCCTGCTAAACATTGACCCCTTGGCATGCTTATTTTCATTCAAAATATTTTTATAATTGTATCAAGCTCCAATGTTTCGCTTTTATCTCAACCTCCACTCGCAATAAAGCTCAATATTGCTACGAATTGCCGCAATCGCAGAGGTCGCAAGCCGGATAATTATTTTGGGTGGCCGAATTAGGCCCGTGGGCCCTAGGTTGCCGAGTACATGATCTGATGTCCACCTAGGTATTGACTCTGTCGTACTGTTTTATTTCAAGCCTACGTATTTAATGGGTAAGGTTGTAGGCAAGTTAATTTAACCAGCTTAGTTCTTCACTGCTCAACACTAAATGATTTAGCGCCAAAATTTTGCAACTATTTTTCAAAAAATTTCGCCAAATTTTTCCCAAATATCAAGTATACGTTTTTTACTCTGTCACGTAGTCTGCGAATATGTTGCAACGATGTGAGTTGAAGTTTTCGTTACAATTTGTCATCTTGTCACTTCAACATTGAAAAAATTGATTTTTCAATTGTAATAAAATTTTTCTGTAACGTAATAAACATTGAAGTTCGATATTTTCAGATTACCTTCAAGTTCGATATTTTCAGATTTTTTCTCTCTCCAACTCTACACCACTTAGAAACTTCGTTCTTTCAGCAAAAGATAAAGAAAATCAAAAGCAAAAAAACGATGAAAAAAAAATTTTACCAAAAATCTCGAAGTTCAATATTTTTAAATCACGGCAGTATTGTTGTACGCAAAGATGCTAAAAGAAACTGAAAATGAAGAAACAAGATTTTTTTTGTCTAGTTTTTGTCATTGATGGCATTTCAATTGAGGGGTCCCGCGCCCCCTGGGCCACTTCCCTAGCTACGCCTATGGTTTTGAGATAAGATCGCGCCCTAAAGTTCTTTCATAAAAAAAACATTTAAAGCAAAATTAAACAAACTTTTTTTCCAAAACGTGGAGGACTCGAGTCAAGTCACTTGAAAGTTTTTTAAAACCTCCAGGAATTGCATGACATTATTATGACGTGGACAGGTGGTCGTCATCATTATTACTTGCTTTTGAATGCGTATATCCTAAATTAAAGAAACTGCAATACCGGACAAGGACAATATACTGGCTATGCTCTCATTAAATGTATCATTGGTAGTATTTCAGTTGGGGGTTTGCATTACCGCTTGTGTTATAGCATTAAGTTCATAATAACGTTAAACAAGAGCTTGGGGTTGCAACTTTTAACAAAAAACTTTTCGATTTTTCACAGGTTTTGAGTATGTATTGTTAAAAATTTGAATTTAGCCAGTTACAGGAGTACATGTATGGCCCTTGGTCATCAGTTAGAGGTCCCAGGGCCCTCTGGTTGTCAGTTAGGGGCCCCAGGCCCCCTGTTTGTTAGTTAGGGACCCCAGGGCCTCCTGTTCGTCAGTTAGAAGCCCCGTGGCACCCGTTTGTTAGTTAGGAGCTCCGGGGCTCCCTGGTTGTCGGTTAAGGGTCCCGGGTCCTCTGGTCGTCAGTTAGGGGCCCTGGGGTCCCCTGGTTGTTTGTTAGGGGCCCAGGGGTCCTTGGTCGTCAATTAGGGGCCCTAAGGCCTCCTGTTTGTCAGTTAAAAGTCCCGGAGCACCCATTTGTCAGTTAGGGGCTCCAGGGCTCCCTGGTTGTCGGTTAGGGGCCGCGGGGCCCCCTAGCTGTCGGTTAGGGGCTCCCTGGTCCTCAGTTAGGGGCCCTGGGGCCCCCTGGTTGTTAGTTAGGGGCCCCTTGAGCTCTCTCATCGTCCGTAACTGCAACTAAACATCGCTAGGCTACGTTGTCATAACTTTATATCATTGGTGGTTGATATGAAATATGTGTTTAATCTGGAAACAAACCACAGAGATTATGTTTTAGTTTGTTATTGTGAATGTTATTGAGTTTTACAGCTGACCGCTCTGCTCTCCTTGTTTGGTTAAACGCGTCTTAGCTGTTTCTCGTTTCAGCGCAAAGTGTGCGATTTTCTGTTAAATCTTTTGGTGCTTTTACGTTCGAGTTTATATTGAAAGTAGCAGTCTGCAGCATGCAAGCTGAAGAAGCAGCACATAACAGCTAATAACGCACTAAGCTAGAATAAACGAGTATATATATTATTTATTAGAAATTATGTTTACAGATACGTTTATGTTTAAAATTTGGTGAAGCCTTAGTTTAGTTATCAAATTAATAATAACTAATAACGCACTAAGCTAGAGTAAACGAGTGTATATATTATTTATTAGAAATTATGTTTACAGATACGTTTATGTTTAAAATTTGGTAAAGCCTTAGTGTAGTTATCAAATTGAATGCTTGAATTACTTGTAGCATCATGTCAATTTACCAAATTTTATTCTAAACAGAAGATGGACAAGATTTTGCGTGCGGAGAGGTTCGACGTTCTTCCAAGCGTAGAGCTCTCGGCAAAACAGTGGCTTCATTGGTTAAAAACTTTCGAAAATTTTTTGGAAGAACTCGGAGCAACTGAAGACGTACGAGATCGCCTAAATAAGCTTACAGTTCTTATCAACTACGTCAGTTCTAATGTTTATCAGCTATTTAGTGAAGCTCAGACCTTCGATGAAGCCGTGACTATACTAAAAGCTCTGTACGTCAAGACTCCAAACGAGATTTATGCGCGGCATGCGTTATCCACACGAAAGCAACAGCCAAATGAAATTATAGATGAATATCTACAAGATCTGAAAGTGATAAGCAAAGACTGTAACTGTGTGCATTGTGCAAGTGTCTGCCAGTCAATATAGAGATGAAGCAGTTCGTGATGCATTCATCAGCGGGTTGCAAAGCAGTCTAATACGACAACGGCTTCTTGAAAACAGCACGTTAGATCTCGAAACAGCTTGCAATCAAGCGAGGTCACTAGAATCCGCGAAGAAAAGTTCTGATTCTTACCAAATCACGCAGACTCCTAACCTAGCTGCAGCATCTACAACTCCTCAATCTAACTCTGATGTCGTATCTGAACTAACTGAGAAAGCTGCCTCAGCAACAACGAGCAAAAAATGCTACTTTTGCGGATTAAAATATCATCCGATATCAAAGTGTCCTGCCAGAGACGCAATCTGCAACAAATGCCGCAAAGATGGACATTACCAGAGAATCTGTCAATCTAAGGATGCACCTTCTGGCTCTTCTGCTGCCCTGCAAACTGCTCCATATAATCTGTTACACGCCTCCTTAATACCCAGTGGACTCACTAAGTCGTGTTTACTGATTGAGGTGAACGCTGAAACCGCGGATGCTTTAATAGACTCCGGAAGTACTGATAATTTCATTCATCCACGACATGTTGTACGCTGTTCCTTAAAAATCCACTCTGGGTTTGAAACTGTTTCGATGGCTTCATCATCATCTAGCAAGAAGTTAGAGGGACACTGCTTGGCGACAATCAATGTTCATGGTAAGAGTTACCCTAATGTCAAGTTATACGTGTTTCCAGATCTCTGTGCTGATATAATTTTGGGACAAGATTGGCAGGCAAAGCACGCTAGCGTAACGATTGAGTATGGAGGAAACAACCCTCCGCTAAAAATCTGTAATTTGACTACTCTTAATGTCGCTCCTCCTCTGCTCTTTGAACACTTAACACCTCAATGCAAACCTATAGCTACACCTTCAAGGAAGTACTGTCAGGAAGACCGTATCTTTATTGCATCCGAGATCACCAGAATGCTCTCCGAAGGCATCATCGAACCAAGCAATTCGCCCTGGAGGGCTCAGGTTGTAGTAACGAAAAATGAGAGACACAAAAAGAGACTTGTGATCGACTATTCACAAACCATAAACCGCTTTACAACCCTAAATGCGTACCCACTTCCGAGGATCGACGAGACTGTGAATCGAATAGCTCAATATCGAGTCTTCAGCACTATCGACCTTAAGAGTGCATATCATCAAGTGCCACTTCAGGACAAAGATAGACTATATACAGCGTTTGAAGCAAATCGTCGTTTGTACCAGTTCTGTAGAGTTCCGTTTGGAGTGCGAAATGGAGTTGCAGCCTTCCAGAAGATAATAGATGATTTTATATGGGATGAATCACTCTCTGATACCTTTGCCTATTTGGATGATATCACCATCTGTGGTCATGATCAAGCTCACCATGACGAAAATCTTGAAAAGTTTCTTGCTGCTGCCAAGGGAAAGAATTTGACTTACAACGAAGGTATATGCACATTTTCAAAACGAAAATTAGACATTCTAGTTAGTGTTGTATCGGAAGGCGAGATTCGGCCACATCCAAACCGATTAAAACCTCTGCAAGCCCTTCCGCCCCCTTCTGATTTGAAAAGTTTGAAGCGAGTGCATGGAATGTTCTCTTACCATTCGCGATGGATCAAAAACTTTTCGAAGAAAATTAGACCGTTGGCTCAAGTCAAGCAATTCCCCATCGGAGAAGAAGCATTAAAGGCTTTTGATTTGTTAAAAAAGGATATTGAACAGTCTGTTGTTGGTGCAATCAACGAGTCGCTGCCCTTTGAAATTGAAGCAGATGCGTCGGAATTTTCGCTTGCTGCAACTCTCAATCAAAATGGCAGGCCAGTAGCCTTTTTCACAAGGATGCTGAACGGTCCAGAGCTGAAGTATCCTGCAATAGAGAAAGAAGCAGCGGCAATAATTGAATCCATAAGCAAATGGAGGCACTACCTTACCGGAAGGCACTTTGTACTCATCACAGACCAGCAGTCAGTGTCATATACTGTATGTTCAACAAAGATCATGGGAGCAAAATTAAAAACGACAAAATAATGCAATGGCGAATAGAACTGTCGACTTATGATTTTGATATCAAGTACCGATGTGGAGGCGAAAACATTCCTGCTGACACATTGTCACGGATTTAGTGCCTAAAACTGAACTTGACAAATTTGTATGAACTGTCATTGTGCCATACCGGCGTCACGCGAATGGAACATTTTGTTCGAATGCCATTTTCACTGCAAGATGTAAAGCGAATGACTGCTTCATGCAAAATATGTTCAGAGTGCAAGCCGCAATATTTTACTCCAAGTGACATACATTTAATTAAGGCCACACAACCGTTTGAGCGGCTTAACCTGGACTTCAAAGGACCCCTATCAAGCCAAAACCACATTAAGTACATTTTGCTGTGATAGATGAATTCCTAAGTTTCCCTTTGCGTTTCCCAGCAGAGATGTTAGCGCAGCAACGGTGATTGGTCATCTGCGCACTTTGTTTGGGTTGTTTGGGATGCCTTTATACATACACTCCGATAGAGGATCAGCATTTATGAGCTCCGAATTGAAAAGCTTTCTGCACGAAAAGGGTATTGCAACGAGTCGAACTACATCGTACAATCCGGCTGGAAATGGTTTAGTAGAAAAGATGAACGGTACTATCTGGAAAGCTGTGACC
Source organism: Trididemnum nubilum (assembly GCA_963965965.1). Lineage (NCBI taxonomy): Eukaryota > Metazoa > Chordata > Ascidiacea > Aplousobranchia > Didemnidae > Trididemnum > Trididemnum nubilum. The sequence continues at coordinate 62,477 of CAWYPQ010000068.1, forward strand.
ATGGCCTTGAAATCTCATCAACTACCAACCAAAGCATGGCAAGAAGTATTGGGTGACGCTTTAAACTCGATCCGTTCGTTGTTATGCACATCTACCAATTGCACACCGCATGAGCGACTGTTTACTTATCAACGAAAGTCTACCAGTGGTACTTCAGTACCAAGTTGGATGACTACTCCTGGTCCCGTGCTTCTAAAACGTTTCACTCGTAGTTTCAAATATATGATCTACTGGTTGAAGAAGTAGAACTTCTTGAAGTGAATCCTCGTTACGCCCATGTTAGGTTTCCTGACGGAAGTGAGGACACTGTGGCAAACAAACATTTAGCCCCATTACGCGATAATAGGGAAAAACCACTAACTGTAACTGAACAATCGCATGATCAAGCAAACGTGAGTTTTGCGCATGAACCTGAGCAAATTATTGGTAATCCAAACCAACAAATTGACGTTTCAACAAATTCTAAAGCTGCGTCTGAGCAGCCTGTTTTACGGCGGTCTCAACGACCACGCGCGTCAACCTGATAGACTTGCTTATTCTTAAGCAGCAAAATATTTTTTACGGGGGAGAATGATGATATGAAATATGTGTTTAATCTGGAAACAAACCACAGAGATTATGTTTTAGTTTGTTATTGTGAATGTTATTGCGTTTTACAGCTGACCGCTCTGCTCTCCTTGTTTGGTTAAACGCGTCTTAGCTGTTTCTCGTTTCAGCGCAAAGTGCGCGATTTTCTGTTAAATCTTTTGGTGCATTTACGTACGAGTTTATATTGAAAGTAGCAGTCTGCAGCATGCAAGCTGAAGAAGCAGCACATAACAGCTAATAACGCACTAAGCTAGAGTAAACGAGTGTATATATTATTTATTAGAAATTATGTTTACAGATACGTTTATGTTTAAAATTTGGTAAAGCCTTAGTGTAGTTATCAAATTGAATGCTTGAATTACTTGTAGCATCATGTCAGTGGTATTTCAATTGGGGGGGCCCGGGCCTCCTGCCCTCCTCCCCTCCTTGGCTACGCCTATGGTTGCATGGCTCTTAGTATAACGCCAAAAAGTAGTCTAACTAACCTAGCTCTTGTTTTAAGGTGATTCAAAGAAGAAATGGATAGAATTATAGCTATTATTCAGAGAGATATTATGGGAATAAAAGCTTCCTTGAGCATTGCTCAGGGGTCAAAAATTGCTACTTTACAAAGTGAAGGATATTCGCAGAGGAAGATCAGTGAAAAGTGCTATGTTAGCTGCAAAATAGTGCAGCAGCAATCAAAAATTTTAAACTGAATGGCAGTTTTACGGACAGGAAAACATCTGGACTCCCCAACAAAACTAGCCCTAGAGATGACAACCGAATGAAAAGGATAGTTAGCAGGTCTCCATGCAGCTCCGTAAAGAAGGTGCAGAGCTTATTCGGGGCAGAGAGTTGCCAGGTCAGTATTATGGCAGTATCACGACGCCTGCAGTATGATTTTCGCCTCCTATCCAGCAAGCCTGCAAGAAAACCTTTGCTAACCAAGTCAATGAAAGGTAAGAATTGAAATTTGCTAAGGATTATTGACATTTGACAACTGAAGACTGGTCCAAAGTGCTTTTCAGTGACGAATTAAGCATTCAGCAGTTTGCGGTTTGTAAATACAATGTTCGTAGACCCATTGGTAAGCGTTTTGATCTCGCATACGCAGTCGCAACCATGAAGCACCCCCCTACCAGCAAAATAATTTGAGGGGTCTTGTTAAGCAAAGGCATAGCGAGATTGTATTTTTTGACTCCTGGAACCACAATGACTGGAAAAAAATGCCTTGATATGTTAAAAGGCAAGTTAAAACTGCATATGAATATTCACGAAAGTAAGATTTTTATGTATGATAGCGCCCCTTGCCACAAAGCAAAAGTGGTGACGTCATACATTAAAAAATGAAAAAGTGAAAGTCCTCCCATGGTATGGGAACAGCCTGACCTCAAACCCACAGAAAATTTATGGAAGACTTTAACCTTTATCAGAACAGTGTTTTTACGTGACTTAATCGGAACATATGTTGACAATTGTCAACATGCCGTTTTTACGTGTTTTTCAATGCTAATGCGCGGTGTTTTCAAATATATATTTTGTCTTCTTGTGATGGACATGCAAGATTGATCAATCTCACGGCCTGGCGTGGCACCAGAGTAGCGTGACCGGGGGAGGAGGAGCACGAACAATATTTGGGAGGCATAAAATAAATTTACCCTTAAATTCGGGGGTGAAGACCAAAAAAAGTCTTCATCCCAAATTGCACAGCAGGGCTCCGGGCCGGTTTCCTGCTTTTGGGCACAATTTTTGCACGGGGGCACGATCCTCGCATCGCGGGAGGGGGTCATGACGGGATTTTATGGTGTGGATCTCGATTCATGCCCACAGATTCATGGATGAAGTTAAGCAAAAAAAAAAGGTCTTCGTCACAAAATCTGAGGCTTTATCATAGTGTTCAATTGTGCTTTCGTCCTAAAACGAAAGTGTACTTACGCTTAGAGGAGGGAACAAGCAGTATTTTCAGGGGGGCACAGGACCCGAAAAGCACTTTAGTGGCACTGGGCCAGTTTACATTTTTTGCTTAGGAGGCACAAGCAGTGATTAGATGGGCAAGGCACCGAAATGCCCCCAGTGGTGTTGGGCGTTGGTTGGGCCCTGACAGCAAAATGTGGGTTGGCTCGGACGAAGAAGTGGTGAGGTTTTGACATCGTCTGGTAAAGATTTGTACTGAATATCTTGTCTATGTGGCTTTTTTTCGTCAAGTTTAAGAAAAAAAGGTCTTGACCGCAATTCAGTGTATAATCATTTTTCGTCTATAGGTGAAGACCAAAAAAGGTCTTCATCAGGTCCGGCCCCACGGGGGAGGCATTCCAGGGCCGTACCCCCAAACGAGAATTGTGCACTCCCAAGCGAGAATTGAGCCCCAAAGAAAGTAACAGGCTCGGTGCCACTGGAGTGCAATTCGAGGCCTGGTACTCTCAAAATACTGGTTGTCACCCTAGAATTCTTGAGCAAGAACTGTTTTTTTGCAGATTTTGCAATAAATACCATTTTTTTCGTGGTTCCACCCCAGAAATCGTGAAAATTCGCGTATTTTTTCAGTTGAAGACCTTTCATTTATTTATTTATTTTTTTTGGTATTCACCCTAGAATTTGTGGAAATTCGCGATGAAAACCTTTGTTTTTTGGTCCACAATCTCGAATTTGGAGCATTGAAGCTTTTGTGCCCCCCCTCAAAAATTGTTTCTGCTCCACCAGTCACGCTATCCTGGTGCAGGGCTTGTACTTCACCATAAGTTAATAGACTTTTTCGAAGCTTCTGTCAGTGGGTTAGGGCTCAGTGAGTTAGGGCCTACCCTGTTAAAAAAGGAAAGCAGACCAAGCCTATCCTCGACGGCAACACTGGTTGCATTAGTTAGTACTTCAAATGTACAGTGTATCACTATCAACTAGTATTGAGATTGATTTTATCTTCTAAATTCTGACAGGTGCCATTATCTAGCTAAGTATTTTGAAATGTAAGTAGGCAACTACAACTACAGTACGTCTGAGATACCAGAACTGTTGACAAAAACTTAACATCCTCCAACCAAAATCACTTCACTAAATGCAGTTGCAAATTTCTTACAGTTGCTGGTAGTTGTGTTGAAACAAAAGATAATTATCAGCTGTAACAATAATTATTTAGTTACAATAATAGCAACAGTCACTGGACAGCGTCAGACGCTAATTGTTGGACGATCAGCGCACTTTTTCATTGCAATGACTACCGGTACTTTGTGGTTGGAAAAATCCGCACCTACTTAGGAGTTTCCAGCGATTCAATGTTCCTGCAAATTTTTTCGAATTCTTGTCTACTGAATCGGCTGCTTGTTCGGAGCCACCAAGTAGAGATAATCCTCGTAAAGCGTTTTATCCAAGGACGCAACAACGTAACTAGGGTGCAGGTTGAATCCAAATTATTTGACCAGGGTAGTGTCGCTTTTATGACAACCCTCGTTGAATGACCTGGGCTCATCCCTCACCCTAGTCACGTTGTTGCGTCCTTAGATAAGATGCTTTATGAGGATTATCTCTGCTTGGTGGCTTTGAACAAGCAGCAAATTCAGTAGACAAGAATTCGAAGAAATCCACAGGAACATTATTGGATCGCTGAATTCCTCCAAGCAACGAAGTAGTTACTGCAATATGAAAGTGTGTGGATCGTCCAATAGTTAGCCCAAGAAGCTGTTCTGCAACTGGAGGATAAATATGCACTAAAACAACAAGTCATTTAGAGTAATTTTAAATCTCAAAAGCCGTATGTCTCTGTTATTCTGCTATTGTTTCTGGTTGTTGACATTTGTCAACAAGTGTTCCGATTAAGATAAAATGCAAATAACTCATTGTAGAAACAATTTTGGAATTTCATATCACTGCATTAGGAAGCTAATAAGAAGTTTTCGATCGTCAGTGAATGGCACTACGCTAGCATATAAGGGGCAAATGCAATCAAACAAAAAAAAATCAATGTTGACAAATGTCAACGTATGTTCTGATAAGGGTTAAAAGATAAAATTGCTAAAAAGCAACCTACATCAACTAAACACCTCTGTGAGATTATTAAGTAGGTTTGTATAACGGAGATAAACCAAGCTTACTGCCAAGCCTTGGTCTATAGCATGCCTTCCCGAATAGAGGTAGTTATCAAAAACAGGGAAGGACACACCAAATATTGAAAAGCTATTGGTGTATTGTGTTTTATTATGTTTATCTTTAAGTGTTCTGATGGTTTTGTAAATGTACTTGTTTATTTTGGCAATATAAAACCAACTATTGTAAGAATTTCCGCAATTAAAAAAAAACAAGGGTGGCTCTAAACTTTTGGTAATGACTGTACATTGAAAAAAATGAAATAAGTTCATGATACGGTTGCACGCTTACCAATTTACCATAAATATTTAAAATAAAGTCAATCTATTTTGTCTAGATAAGTTTATATTAAATGCGATTTTAATTGAGTTTTAAAGGGTGTCGACTTGGGCAGTTTTGTATTTCAACGGAAATTGGGTTCCAAACTTTTACATTATGATTCTTGATACATTGCCAAATCCTGTAAGTTTTATTGCAAGGAATAGATAAATTGTTGAGGTTAGAAGATTCTTGTTTTGTCTGGAGTGACTTCACTGACCTTCACAAAAATACCACAAAAAGATTCAGGAACGATATGATGTATGCTTTTCCAAACTTAGGAAGGGAAAGTTGAACCCCAAGCAACTAAAATGAAAAAGGACTAAAAATTAGGATGTACCATAGCACAGTGTAGTTTTAGAAGGGCATAGCAGCAGCTCGATATTTAGAGATTTCTAGTCTCAGATTTACTGTACGTATTTCGCCAAAAAACACAATTATGAATTTATAACACTACGTAGTACAATATTTCAACATTAAAAAATTTAAAGCCTTACAGCCTGTTTCAACTGTAAATGAGATCATCAGGAGTGTCTGCAAAAATTAACACAAAGTTAATGAGTGATCAAGTCTTTTAATGCAAACAAAATCTATAAGGTTTTGGGTAATTTTAGTATTAACTAGACGTTCATTTTTCCGGGGGAAAATAATACGGGACTTTCGCCAGTTCCATTTCACCATCATTCTCCCCTTCATACTTTGAAGGTTACCGATATTTCTGTAAAACTCAATCGTAGGCAATGCAATCAAACTAATTTTGTCTCATTAAAAAATAAATTTGATGTTAAATTGTTTATAGTTTGGGTAAAATCGATGTCCGACTAAATATTTAAACCCAGCTCATTCTGGCCTCTTAAATTAAGTCATTCAAAAGATTGGTTTTGGGGGGATCCCCGCGGGGGCCGATACCCCCAACCACGTCAAAATATTTGTATCTTTAATATCTACTGACAACAAAAAACACTGGCACCCTAGCTTGAGCCATTCACAAAATTGGTTTTTGGAGGGTCCATTTGGAAGGAGGCGTCAGCGAGGTGGTATCCCCAAACTCTGTCAAAATATTTGCCGGTAAATATATACCGATATGAAAATACACTGGCACCGTAAATTAGGTCATTCAAAAAATTGGTTTTTGGGGGTCTATTTTGGGAAGTCCCCGAGGTAGGGGGTTGGCACCATTAAACTATGTCAAAATGTTTGCGTGTTAAGCATGTGTTGGTATCAAAAAAAAACTGGCACCTTAGTTTGAGCCAATCAAAAAACTAATTTTTGGGGTTCATTTTTGGGAGTCCTCGAAAAGTAATACCCCCAAACAATGTCAAAATATTTGTTTCTTAGATATGTGCTGATTGAAAAAAAAACTAGTGCTTTAGAATGAAAAAAATTTGATGTTTGGGGTCCCCGAGGGGGGATACCCCCCAACCACGTCAAAATATTTTTCTCTTAAAAATCTACTGATGTAAAAAACAATAGCACCTTAAATTAAGTCAGTCAAAAAAGTGATTTTGGGGGTCCATTTTGGTTCCCGAGGGGGGAGGGGTACCCCCAAACCACGTCAAAATATTTTTCTCTTAAATATCTACTGATATCAAAAAACGCTAGCACCTTAAATTAAGTCAGTTATAAAAGTGATTTTGGGGGTCCATTTTGGTTCCCGAGGGGGGAGGGGTACCCCCAAACCACGTCAAAATATTTTTTTCTAAACCCTATTCGGACCAGGCAAAATTTTTTGATTAATGGCCCAGGGGGGATCGATTCGACACAATACATTCAAACGTTAATATCTTTCGAATTACAAAACATAAAAAATCCGTTTTTGCTCCACGAGAAGCTTAATTTTCTGACCAAAAGTCTAAACTTTTTGTTATTATATTTGCAACCTTGACCTTCAATTAATTTCAACTTAAGTCGAGGACTATCTGAAGCGATCGGTTTGCTTTTCATCTGCGTAATGCAAACAAGCGCTTGACGCGGCATCGCAGCAAGAGTTTTATTCAATAACTCAGGAGATAATTACGGACTAAATTAAAAGATTATTTCTATTGTGCTAAAATGTCTAAACTATTAGTTTGTTGCATGAGTTCATTGCAAGATGAATATTTGTTACTGTTCTAGTTCCTTTTGGTAAACACTACAAAATATGGTATTTTTTCAGCAAAATTTATAAAAGAACAAGCATCAAACCACTATTTTTTCTTATTCACATTTTATGTGTGAATGTTTATGACATAGCTGGAACTAACGTCCATAAAATTGGTTGAATTTTGATGGAATTTTTAGTATGCTGAAGATTTGTATTGGAATATAGTATAGTAAGAGTTTTCACTCGGAAAACTCGTACTATGGGTGTCATTCTCAATCTGGTTGATCTAGCAATGGAAAATAGCCTTTGTTGCTGTTCTTGCTAAACCTAATCAAAAGTGCAACATAGCATTTTGTACAAAACAACACTGTTTATCTTACCAATCTTATTATTTTTTATCATTAATCGAGTGGATAAAGCGTCTGGTGCTGATACAGTAGCTTTGGTTTCGATTACCGCCTTACCGGTCTGGTCAAACCAAAACTTGAAAAAAGCTTGTATTCTTATCCAGCTTCCCGGCTGGATATTAGCAATAAAATGGGCAGTGTGAAGCTTTCACCGACTGTGGTAGACAGGTGGGCAAACGACAGCCTTTTCTCGAAAAATTAGCGATTTTTTTCGCTATCTGTAGACAACTTGGTAAATAAAAATGCAATTATTTGGAACTTAAGAAAAAAAGTTTTCAAAATGTGTAGGACAGAGTATAGTGAATGCTAATTTTTTCAAAACATTTTTTGTACGATTTTTCACGGACTTTTGAATTACAAGAAAAAAAGAAATTGCTCTAACTTGATACTCGGATTCTTGGTTCATTTTTTAGAATAATAGTTTGGACAATTTGGAGTACTGCAATAGGTTTTGGCGTTGGATTAGTTTTTTTGTTTTTTTTGCTTACTTTGCAAAAGATTACTTTGTCTAATATTGGAGAGCATTTTTTTCTCAAAAATTCTGCAGTTTTTATGAAGATTGTGCAACAAAAAACCTTAATTAATTTGGTCGTTGCTCGTCATTAGATTTTCAAAAATCTTATATAGTACCTAATGGGCTTACCTTCTAGAGTATTATCAACAAAAGTGAGTCCTCAAGGACGTCCTTGATTTCAAGGACGTCCTCGAGAACACCCTTTGAAGTTGTTGGCCTTGGCCTCAGAGTCTCAAGTCCTCGAAAATTGCCCTGTCCTCGGATCGAGGACAGTGCTATTTTTTGAACCGTTGAAATTTGGTTGGAAAACGCCAGAAACCTCGCGGAAAATTTGCGAAGACCTTTTTTGCTTTCCCCAAGTGGAGATCGCCTGAAAAAAAATTTTTGAAGACCTTTTTCGCCTGAAAAAAAAATTCAAGACCTTTTTTGGCGAACACTTGCGCCTGTGTCCTTGGTCCTTGGCCTTGGCCTCGAGAGGGTCTGTCCTAAACCTCGGAATTTTTTTGTGTCCTTGGCCTTGGCCTCAAGCCTTGTGTCCTCGACTCCTCCTCTGATTATCACAAATGATTTCAGATATAAAAAGCAAAAATTACAATTGTTTTCAACATTGTAATTACAATAAATAGCTATACTGATCGAAATATTATTCCTTTTATCACTATTCGTATCATTTTACAAAGACTGTCTAATTCTCAAACGAAACGATTTTATCTTGATAATGTTTCAGATTTTTTTCAGAGGTGGCTTTATAACAAATTATTACAAACTTTGATTATTGCTGGGATTAGTGCAGAATAAGTTTAGAAAAAACAATTAAAAAAAAAATTTTCAAGGGTAGAAATTTATTTGCTGGTTCTCATGTTTGTTCAAAATCATCAAAGCTCTTCTACTCCCGTTGTCCTAACATCCAAAACCAGCGATAATGTTTGTATGCGATAAAGCCGTTAGATAGCTGCGGTAAATTAGAAAAATTAAAAATTAGCCAACGACATCGGCGAATTTAGATATTTTAGCTATTTATGATCACAAAAAAATCCAGTATAAATTCGTGTACTAAATTGTTACCTAGTCGGATTGTTACTTGCAAAATATTTCAGAGAATTTGTTTTCCGTTGTTATATTTTGTATCTACAAACCTAATTTTTGTTGGTTGTCAATGTACACATATAAAAGCGAAAATTGAAAAGTAATAAAATAACATAATTTTTTAAGTTTAGCATGCCACGGTTGCCACCTATCATTTAAGGCCATTACTGAAAAATCAATGTGAAACTCAGTAATATTCTGCAATAGCACGCCATGCTGTAGGCCCGTAGTAGTATCTAATAGATATTAATAAATGCGGTAACAAATATAACATACCACATAGCACATGTTACAATGTACACACTCAATAATTGTTTAGTTTGATGGGAATTTTATACAAAATAAATAATATTTCACACTAGCTACTGGCTTTTGCTTCGAAAAGCATTTTTTACCTTGAATAACAAAAAAGGTAAAAATTGAAAATAATGTTCCGAAACAATTAATATCAAAAACACTCCACTTTTTGCAATGTTATTGAATAACGCAAAGGTATATGAAATGTTGCATTTAGTGAAAGCAAAGCGAATGCGCACAATAAAGTTATCAGTGCACTGCTACGTCACGCGTAAAGGCACTTGGACAAATTTCTGTTTTAGTTGTTATCACTTAAACTTCATGAAAAAACCTCAGGCAGTCAAAATTATGCACATGTCTTTCTGAAAAATGAAATGAACATCTTTTCTACTGATACTGCTACTTAGCAGAAACTAAAATTTATTTATAATATGCGTTTTTGTTTTTTTTTTAGTCTCCAAAAACAAATCTCGAGCATAAAGAATACCAAAATTCATGTTGCAAGCCACGCACTTGATAACTTATGGACATTTTTGACTACTGTATATCAGCAACATGAAAAAAAATTGGCGTAAACCAAAGGATTCGCGCTTATGTTGGCCTCTAATTCTTTTATCAATGAATATGTTTATATTACTAAATCGCAATTCTTATTTATCAGCAAATGCTAAAAATGAAGCTTAGTTTGAAATTTGGTGAAATTATACGAAATTGTCTGAGAAATTCAGCTGTGAGCTTTTAAAATCATAATAAAAATTATAATGCCTCAGGCAAAATAGTAGATGAAAATTTATTGTCACAACTCTTTTTGAAAATTGATCGCAATAAAAGCCGCTCAAGAAGTCACTGGATTTACGTTCTTATTTACCTTACTACAGTGTTCATACGAAAAAGCGTGAAATTATTAATCACGACAGAACAATTGGGACTTACAAGATTAAATTAATTTTTCAAAAACTTTGTCAAAAACGCAGAGTTGACCTTGAGAAATGTTTAATAACTCCGAATCTAGTTGTCATACAACAATGGTTTTACAAATGAAAGCTGAAGCACTAAATTTTAGGAAAAGTCAAGAAATTTCATTATCGTGGCTTGATTGCTTCATAAGAGAATTTCGAAATAAATAAAGGGGGAGCTAATCGATCCCCCCCCTGGGCCGAATAGGATTAAATATCTACTGATATCAAAAAACACTAGCTTCTTAAATTAAGTCTTTCAAAAAAGTGATTTTTGGGGGTTCCATTTTGTTCCCAGAAGGGGGATACCCCCAAACCACGTCAAAATATTTTTCTCTTAAATATGTACTGATATCAAAAAACACTGGCACCCTATGTTAAGTCGTTCAAAAAATTGATATTTGGGGTGGCCGTTTGGGGGAATCTCCGTGGGGGTGGTACCCCCAAACTATGTCAAGGTCTTTGTCTCTTTATTCTCTCCTGATATCAAAGATGTAGTGCCCTAGCTTAAGCCGTCAAAAACACTGATATTTGTTTTGGTCCATTTGGGGGGTTGGTCCCTCCAAAATAAGTTAAAATAGTTTTGGCCTAAAAATTTCTATGGACATCCAAAAAAAGTAGCGCCCTTGCTTATGGTGTTAAGAAAGTGTTTTTGGGGCGTCTTCACAGAGAATGAAACCTGATACCTTCTGATCATACCTAGTGTCAAACAAAAAAATATTGAAGCAATTTTGTCATAATCAAAAAAAAATGATATGCTAGATTCAATACAATCTTGGTTTGATAAAAGCGATGACCAAGTAGATAATTGAACCCAGGTTTTAGGTTTAAGCACTGGCGCCTTTAACCATTCGGCCACGACAGCAGACGTGCGTAAGTGACTACCTCCAAAGTACGTCAAAATATTCTAGTATTTAAAATTTCTAGTGATAGCAAAAAAAACTAGCGCGCAAGCTTAAGGTCTTTAAAAGCTGATTTTTAGGACGTCTTCACAGAGAATGAAACCTGATACCCTCTGATCATATCTAGCGTGAAACAAAAATCAAACAAAAATTGATAAGCTAGATTCAATATAATCTTGATTTGATAAGAGCAATGCCCAATCAGAGAATTAAACCCACGTCTTAGGTATTAACGATGGCGCCTTTAACCATTCGGCCATGGCAGCACGCGCGCATATCCGATTAAAATCACTTTATAAACTTTGCTGTCACAAGTTTAGGATGCACATGCTCCAAATCACGTGACGTAGTGCCTCCGAAATTGGAGGGACGCAAGTTCATGTATAGACTTATCATCTGTCCAAATTTCAAGTTTTTAGCTTTGGTGGCTTTAAAGTATTTGTCACCATAATGTGATTTACTTAATAAATAAATAAACAAATAAATAAATACACAAATAAATAAATACAGAAAAACAAGGGTCGGAATCGTGATAATTTATTTTTGAGAGCTGAAAGGGCATGCCCAGACGCTTTTAAATTCGAAAGTTTTATTCTCCTAGTGCCATTAGTTTTCGAGCTAGAGCTGTTTAAACCTACAATTGGCATTGTATTTTTTGGCTCAGAAACCTGTATCACGCAACCAATTGCCCCCAAAATTTGCAATAAAAATGACTCATATGTACCCCAGCTAAAATCTAAATTTCAAGTTTCTACCTTTAGCCGTTTCTAAGTTAGAGCGTTTTCAAACTTTGTTTTCGAATTCGTAACTTTTCACGGAAAAAAAACATAAGAACTTCCGACGCAAATCGTCGCAGAAGTCACAGTTATGATAAACCCAGCTCTTCTCTAGCAATTAAATATTAAATAAATCATATCAATAGTGTCGGCTGACAAAGCGGATAAATTAACCAGCTCGTATTGCACAAACTTCCAGTTCCATTATCGACCATATTAATATTAATTCTCTGTCAGTTTGTCACGCGCTTTTGAGGGGCGTCGCGCATTTTTTCGTTTTAGTGCTGGTACTGGAATGTACTGCATAACAAATTGATTTGATTTGATCACAAAATTACTAGCTTAAATCTGCTGTAAATACTTGTCCACCTAATCAATTGCAAATTTGTTAATTGAAGAATATTGAAATATGGCTGCAGCTTCAATTTCAGGCGTTTTCCGGTGAAAAAGATTTGCTATAGCAATAAGTATTACTTAGTTTAGCCTAAAACCTGTAACCTTATGCATTGGTGCAACCATGGGGGGATAGGTAGTTCAGTCCCTTTCCTTATCCAAGTCATAGAAAATTTTTCCAAAAATGCAAGCGTTTAAATGTGTGTTGAATTTGACGTAAAAGTAAGAAGAAAGCTGATGGAGCTGATAAATTTAATTTCTCAACTAGCTTCCATATCTTAGCGATTTAGTTTATTTAAATGTATCCGAAAACGGCAAAACTTTGATTTAAAAGGCGTTGAAACGCCCATTTTTCTCGAAAAAAAATTTATAAGAATTGAACAGAGAATGGGGTTTCGCCTGGAACACGCTTGTAAAATTTAAATTTTGGTTTAAGCCCATTTCTTAGCAAGATGCTAGTTGCGCGTCTGCCCTTGCATCATGTGTAAGCTGCCAGCTTTCGCCTAAAAAGACTAATAAAGGAAATAATTTCGTTTTTGGGCTGGTTCTGGCCAGTTTGTTGTTGCGCATTGAGGATGTCGCAACCTACTCGGTACCTGCGGAGAGTGCAAATGAAAAGAGGGTAACACATACAGTCTTATACCTAGCGATGGTGTTCAACCAATTATGTAAGTATTGATTACTCTACACTTTTTTATTTGTGCTTTTATTTGAGGGGTCCCGCACTTTTTTTGCTCCCGCCCTGCAAACCCTTAGTCCACTGCACAATACATGCAAGAAAATTATCGCTCAAACGTATTGATGCATTTTTTAAAAAATTAAATAAATTAATAAATTATTGACCCGGAGAGGAACAATTTTGAAAAATTAATCAAGATAATGTTTGATGTTACAAACTAGTAATTTCCAGAAAAAATTCTACCTAGGTAGAAAACAATACCAGATTTTTAAAAATCCTTGGTTTTCTCGGATATTTGGAGAGTAATAAAAGTGAGGAATAAGTTGTATAGTAAATATTTGAAAGATAAAAGTCCTGTTGTTTTTGTGAAGTGCAAAAAAAACAGAAATAGAGTTACGCATGAAAAGGAGGCGGCTACAGAAACTAATTTGAAAACTTGTTCAGTGAAGCAAGACGTAACAATACGTCTGAAATGTGGAAAGGTATGAACAAATTGCAAAGCAAACTGAAATGAAAAACAACAGCAATGCCACAATCAATCAAAATTGGGAATACCTTAATCAAGTTTCCTCAAAGCATTAGTAACAAAATAAATGAACATTTTTTAACAATTGGTGAAAAATTAAGTACTAACGTGAAAAGTGTTGTTGAACAAGGTTTCAAAAAGTTTTTTGGAAAGTGAGATGGGTCCTTAATTGTTATACGACCAATCGATAAGCACAAGGAAGTCGAAATATTAGCAGGTCTAAGGAAAAACAAATCACCTGATCGCACGGAAATTCTAGTGACATTAATAAAAAATAAGACTCCAAACTTGAGGTTGCTCGATATCTTTCTAATTCATTTAATAAAAACATTAAACAGCTTTAATGATTGATTGATTGATACCAGTAGCGTTGTAAACTATCTAGGAGTTTTTTTTCCCTTGGTATAATTTAAATTGAGTAACCCAAATAAACGCAAAATGGTCAACAATCAGAATGACCCACACCAAATTGCCGCAACACACCCAAAGTACCTGATTGAAGTTGTTTTATTCTTTTTTAGCGTTTTGCGAGTTAATTTGATTTAGTCTTGCAAGTAAAGCTTTTTTTGGAATTTTTTTTTCGGATACTTTGGCTTATGTGTCCACAAAATTAAGCTAATTATTTTATTTGAAGAAGCTACAGCTCGACATTAAAAGATTTTGGAATCTCAAAGCTTGTTGCAATAATTCTTAGTCAAATAATTTCTTCAATTCCAAAAAAATCCTATTTTTGACACTTGCAGTATATAGCAAAAGTACCGGCATTATCTTTTTTTTTTTACGATTACGCAGATTCATGGTCTTGACCACATGAAAATATACAATAGAGACAAAGACAGTTTTGAAAAGTGAGAACTTCGCATTTTTTTCAATAATTCTTGTTTTATGACCATCGAATAGTGCTAAATTTGCATTACTGAATTAGCTTTGCCAATTGAAATATCTACTTTTACTGCATTGATTGTCACCTGCATTTTTTTCGTTTTGCTTTCAGGCCCTTCTCCTCCGACAATTTCACCCGCATTTGTTGTGGATCCAAACGGTCTAATAGTTAGCTGGAGTGATCCATGCGATGAAGTAAACTGTAGTGATGACAGAACAGCTGATTTTTATGAAATATTTTACCAATCTGCACAAGATGGTGAACAAATACTGGTTGTATTTAACAGCAGTGCAAGATCAGCTATCATTACCAACTTTCAAGTTAACACTCGCTATTCGGTTTCAATTAGAACTACATCGGGAATAGACACTACTCTTCTTGAAACAAGAAGATACATCAGAAGTGATCGAACTGATCCAATTCTTGCATTGACAGGTGATTTTTTGTGGTTTTCTATGTCCACTTTTTTGACCATTTTTTTGAATTGGAGTCTGCAGTGTGTATTGCTGAGTCAAACGAAACTGCACCCATATGAAAGAATTGTGCCGATCAAAGATGTTTTATGTCACCAAAAAAACGTCGCTAACAAATAAAGTCATACTAGTAGATTTACGAAGTATTATGCATGATGAACTGTAATACTGTACTGTAGTAGTTGTAATTGCATTTATTCTTCTGCCACAGGACAGCGTCAGACACTAACTATTGGTTGATCTTCACTATTTTTATTGCAATAAATACATTATTTATGGGAAAAATTCACTCCTGCCATTGTCTGGTTATTCCTTGTTCCTGTGTATATCTTCAAATTTTTGTTCTCTAAACCTGCTACTTGTTCAATGTTACCAAGCAGAATTATATTGTAATATTGATTGTAATTGCATCTAAAATTTATTTACCAAGTTACCGTGGCCTGGAAACAGTGAAGGTACCTTTGTGGTCTAGAAATTAAGCTGCCACCTGCTCACCACTGAAAGTTCCATGGACTGCTCTTTTGAATGAAACTAAACGTCAAGTAGGAAAGCTATGATAATAAATTTTTCTGGTCTTTTGTTTGACCCTACCGGAAATCGAACCCGGGTCTACCATTTCAGCTGCAGATCCCCTATCCAGTATCACCCAAACAATGATCAGGAATCATCGTAAAGCTCTTTATCTGAAGACACAACAACAAGAGCAAGGCATGGATTAAATCCAGATCAAGCAATTAGAGTGGTCGTAAAAACAACGCCCTTATCTTTTCGGCCTATTTCCATGCTATTACTTCTTAACAGTATTAACCTTACTATGATTTATTCTACAGCATTTGGCGCTCCAAGAAATGTTAATTCAACACCACTGAGTGATTCTTTAACGTTAAGTTGGAACGAGCCAGATACCGGTGGTGGTGCAAGAAGAATACGTGATTACAATGTGAAATGGGAATCTGGCGCTTTCAATGGAGAATTTCAAGTTACTGACACTTCAGCGCAAATAAATGACTTACAACCAAATACAAGATACAATGTCAATGTATCTGTAATTACCAACAGAAACGAAAAAGGTTTCCCGGCAACACTTGACGTTACGACTCGTAAGTCAATATTGCTCATTATTCAAACCGAAATTTGCAGGGGCTATTTGACCAAGACATTTTACACGGGCGGGGGCATCTATCGAACTCCTAAACCAGAAACCATGAAAGCATAAAAATTGGGGATATGGGATAGTGTTTACCAAAATTTTAAAAAAATGTGTATTAAAGTCACGGCAATATTTTGACAGTCGATGTTTTTTCTTATTGACGTGACATCATAAGTAATCGAAATCTTGCATATAAATTGAGTTTTGATACTGAATCACAAAATATCTAAGTCAAACTGTTACGTCACAAAAATGTCTTATGAAGTCATTCAATTTAAAAATGGGCCATAAAATGCTCACATTTCGAAAAATGACTTCGGTAAATGTCGAGATTGGATTGGGTAAGTTGTTTGTGAATAAATTTGACTCAAATTGAAGTTGGTTTACAAAAAACAACATATTTTTCTGAATGAATGTATCACAAAAAAACGAGAGTTAACATTTTTGCCTCCCCGCACCTCTGTAAAGAGAGTATCTGTAATTATTATTAAAAACGTATAAAAAACAGCGCCGCTCACATTCTTATTCTGCCAAATCCGCAAATAGCTTTTCAGTGTTTATATGTTTTTGCCTAATTCTTTCAAGATCTACTTTTTAGACCAAAAGTTTTAGAACTTTAAATATTCTTGTCTTTGTTGATTTTGTCGATTACCGAAAAGCTCCGTTCTTCAGCCTCCCGATCCATTCGCATACAAAAATGTGTACGTCAAATCCTTTCAACTCTCGCTTTTTTTGTTTTGTGTAGTGTAGATTATTTGGACTTGAATGGGGACAAATAAACTTCTGTTATCTGTAGTGTTGAGCAAAAATATTAAAAACTTTGTGTTTTCTTTTTAACCCTTCGAATTTTTTCAAATCTACAAATGAAACTTTCAAAACTATATACGAAGCATGCACATTAACAAAGTAGGCGTACTATTTTTGGAGCATTTTGAGTTTACACAAGACAAGAAACTTTGCAAGTGATTATTGCACCTAAGCACTATTTGTACTTAAACAGATTTTGCAGTGTATTGCAAATTGTACAATTATTACAGTTGAATTGAAAGAGCCCTTTTAGTTCAAGTAATGGCAGTTCTATTTGTAGGCATATTAATAATAGCCTGTAAATTAAAAAAAATTTAATTATTAGAGTTTCAATCCATTTCAGTTGGCTTTTCACAAAATTTAGATTAATCGTATAGTTTTGATGAATGTAATGTTACAATGTGCAAATATCACCGTTTTGCAAGATACATTAATGAAAAAATAAATTAACAAAAGAAAAAAACATAAATTTTTGCAGTTATGAGTATATTTTAGTAGCCATAAACTAATTTTAAAAAGTTTTTACGTTAAATTGAACTTAACTAGGGTCATATTGCTTTTCATTTGAACTATATAAGAACATCTTGTTTAAACTTACGCATTTTTAAAGTTAGAGTGGCTCCCATACGCCGACATTTTTAGAAGCGACAGCATAATCGTAAATATTTTTCTAATCAACAGAGATTTTGTGCGAAGCTTTTAATTATTGCTACTGCAAACTCTAAACTAGTGCTCTTACCTTGTTTATTTATTTTTATTGCATTATGTTTGTTTTATTGAGGCTTGATTGTGCTTAGTGCCTGCATCGATTGATCGCGTCCAAAGATGTTCAGAGGAGTTTAGTTCAGATCAAATATGTGTGGCTTGGATGAAACCGGATGGAGGAGATGCAATTGATGAATATTTCTTGATTTGGAGCAGCGACCTATCGCCTCAATCCACTGCATCAGTAATCCACGTACCATCAATCACAGTTTACAACTACACAATTAATGCTCTGCCAGGAGAAACGATCAATATAAACGTTAGAGCGAGAAACTCTGGGGGAGATGGATCAATGTCTACTGCCACGTTTACCACAAGTACGGTTAAATTACGCTGTATTTCCAAAAATTAGAACAAAGCATGCAAATGAAACTAAATTACCACTGATACTAAGTAGATCTTCGGTATTGTCTTGTAAATGGAAGCAATTCGATTACTGCAAGTAAGGCTAAAGACACATTTTTTATAATATCAGCAAATTTCAATCACAATAATACTGAATTATAGTGCAATCGGCTAATATTTCCGAATAATAAATCAAGAATTTTAAGCATAAGATTAAAATCTGAGAATTATTTGTAGCGCTAGAGTTAGTTTTTATTATGATTATTGAAGGAAAAAAATTTTAATGTTAAAAATTTTTTTTTTGACAATAAATCACTTTTTACAGTTTAAAATTGCTCAATGGTTTTGTTATTACCAGCAATGTGAATCTATTCAAAACTTATTATTTTAGTAGCTCTAAAGCAGCATTGGGCAATTGAACCTCGTTACCATTTCTTAAATCGCTCATGTAAGGGAAAAGCTCCTCGCAATGTATTTTTGAATCAATTTGCTACTACTGTTGGATTTAATGATATACTTGATGTAATTAAGGACCGGCAGTTCCAAGTAACATTAGGACTGCCCAAAGTACCACCACAGCTACTATCTCGTGGGAGAGACTTCCTGGATATGCTGATGCTATCGTGATCGAATCAAAAAACGATACATTTCCGGTAAGTTATTGTTGTTTAAAATAAGGTGTTGATGTCTTAAAATTTGCTACTTTATCAATAATGTTTTAATCTGCAATAATTAAAGCTGATTGATATAAACAGAATTGTATTGCAGTAAAAACTTCCACTACCTACGTTACTTTAGCGCAGTATGTGATAATTTAAGAATTAATTATAAGCTAGTCGAATGTGTGGGTTGATTTTGCAGAGGTTGTGGGTTTTGTCGTGGGTGGGTTGATTTTGCAGAGGGTTGGCTTTTGTTTTGGCTGGCTGAGCGTTATTTGCCATTCAATCTTATTCTCTCATTGGTGTAACAAAAAATTTGCAGTTTTATTGTTATTAGTGCTAACATTTTTCTATTTATGTATATTTCCTTTTTTTACAACTTTTCTCCTTAAATTGCTTGCAGTTTTAAAGTGTATCTTTTATAATAATCGGTAGATTATAATAATTATTTTTTTTTTGCATACCACTGAGCACTACACACATTCCAGAAATAAAATTTTGGCATCTAAGATTTTTTTTTTAAAAAGTACTGTACCCCAAACAAGTCTTATTAATTTTGAATTTACAACTTCAAGTCGGCAGCACTGTCTAGTGTTTTTTTTTTTTTTTTGTTTCCTTTATGTGTTGTGTTATTTATTTTCATTTTTTCAAATTAAGTTTACCGCCATAAGTGTAGAAGTATTGCCATAAAGGTGCAGTTGACCTAGATGACCTGATGGTCTTTTCGCTGTGTCCTTCCTGCGTATTTTTGCGTATGGTTAAATAAACTTGAAACTTGAAACTAAACTTGAAACTTGTGTTTGAGAAGCACACTGCATACGATCACAAAATCGTGCCACTATATTATACTGGAGAAATCGGTCACTAAAGATCAAAAGCACTAAAAATTTTTGCAAAAGAAATAAGAAAAGTGATAAAAACCTCAGACAAATTTGATTAAAATGATGTAAGTAGATCGAAAACAATCCACCACAAAAATTAAAAAGCAAGTCTTTCGGAAAGCACACTATCAGGCTGCTCGTGCCGTTACGGGCATTAGAAAAAAGAATTGCTGTTTAGCAGTTTTGTGCTGATGATGTGCTGTGTAATTCTATCCGATTGAGGCCTTCTTTTCTCTATTTCCAAAAATGTGTTAGCTATAAAGTTTCATAAGCAAACTTAGATTTATCTTTTGCATTTTTACTCCTTACTACAACACAAGGATACCGACAATTACAACTACAAAAATATTAGAATAAGCGCGAAAAAGAAACAACAACACAACTGAGACTAAAAATTGATCACGCAAGAAAGTTAATTTTCATTACGCAATAATTACAAATCATTTATGTTTTTGCTAAATTTAAAATAAAAGTCACCTCACTCATTTAATATCTACATTATGATTCAATTAATTTCAATTATTCGGCATCTGAAACTGTATACACTCGCCGCATGTAACACCCGCTGTTCCATTCAAGTGTACAGTACGGTATACTTAAAATGCATTATTTCAGTTCATTCACACTGGTGAAATAGATTAATCGGATTTTTTAGACTTCATTGATATAGAATAATTTGTGTATTGCTCTGCAATATTATCAAACCCAACTTATTAACAGAGAAACACCAAACAGATCCAACATAAATAAATGCATTTGTAAGTACCGGATGGCAAAAAAAAAAAACTGATTTTGCATTACCGTTTTTATTGCATACAACGGAAAATCTCGCATTTATTTTTCACAATTTTGTTTTTTAGACGATCAGACTTAGAATCGATCAAAATGAATACACACTGACTGATCTTAACATCAACACCACATACTGCGTTACGTTATACTCCGTTTTGAACACCCCAAATGAAGATTTTGAGAGTGAAAGAATGAATATTACATTTACAACGTTAGCTCCAAACCATCCTGCAGAAGGTGAAGCTGAAGATGCTGGGTCAGATAAGCAAAAAATAATAAAACGTGTTCAAGTACTACTTTATTATTCGGGGATATTTTGTACGCAACCACATCAAAAATACCGTTAAGGTAAAACTTTGACAGATCTACACGAGATGGTTGCGATACTTGGTACAAAGTAAACCTTATCTTGTATTGCAGTGCAAATGGTCATTCTGTGCTATCATCGTAAAAGCAGCTACTATAAGTTTAATCTCTAAAGTTTCCATCACGGGGATCGCTAGCAGATGTGACTTAAAACTTATAGTTAGAAAATAAGTTTTTTGCTTTGACTCATTAAAACTTTTAAACAAAATTTTTTTACGTAGATTTTGGTTGGAGATCTGGCGCCATTGTGGCTTCCGTTTTGGCGATTCTTTTTGGAGTGTTATATGTCCTTTTTCTTTACCGAAAACAAAAAAACTCCGAGCAAAGTAAACCACAGGCCAGGTAAACAAAAAAGGAGATATGGTATGGGAAAGCATAGAAAAAGTTTATACAATGCAAGTTTTTTCCAAAGAACATCTACGCATTGCCAGTTCAGAATCAAATCACTAGTTATAAGCATTTCAAACACCAAACTGACGATCTATTAACTGAGTTAATGGTTTAGAAAGTACTGTATAAACAATTTTTGATTGTCTGCCGAGATTGTGGTTGGATACTACTTATAAACAATTCTCTTTCAACCAGACCAGTAACACCCTAATCTAGCAATTGCAAGGTGTTAGAAATGTCGTTTAGAACTGATTGTAATTTGTAATAATACACATTGGCTGGATAATGAACCGGTTTTAAATACAATTGGAATTTAAAGCCTATTTTATTTTTTTGTTTGCTTGTAGGATGGTTTCAAATACAACAGCCTCAAATCGTCAAGCGACCAATACCAATTATGTTGAGCCGAATTCTGTTGTGTGAGTTCTTGTTTTCTTGTATGACTGATTACATGTTCTTGCAGATTACTTTAATATTTTTCCATGCTTTGCAACTGCATTTTTGGGTTCTTGCAACACCAAAAATGCAAGCAAACACACTAACAATACTAAAACAATAATTGATTTTTACTCTTAAAATAAGTGAAATTATAATTTTAGAACCTTAAATAAATCGTATAAGGAAAAATTCTTTTTGTGGTCAGAGGGCAGAGTAAAAATTTTAATTTAGGTGGCTCAAACAGCAATCACTGTAGGTGGAAGGAAAAACGGCTTTGTACAGTCGGTATGTATGCCATATCTCTCGAATGTGGCAGAACAGAATCAAAAAACATTTTCTCAAATAAAGCTGCTGAAGTTTTTCTTCCCCAAAACGCATTCTTCCTGCCTTTTGCAAGGTCCTGTCTGAGCTCAATTTTTACGATCACAAAAGTTTTCTTTTCTTTCCCAAAGCCACTTTCTTCTCCACTTATTTGTTCTCGAAACCACTTTCATTAAAACTTCTATTCCCGCTTTCTGCCGACAAAAAGAATTTGTTAATAGTCTAAAGATTGCTCGCTAATGACGTGCACTCATTAGTCTTCATTTCCAGCCAATAAAGCCTCCGCTTTTTTCCTATAAATTGAAAAATTGTCATTTTACATCTTATCTCAAATCAGAACTTGAAATCGTAGAGCCTCAAAAACCAACTTAAATTAATTACCATATTTTGACATTAATTTAACTTCGTTTTTCTGAGTTTATTTTATTTTGTATTTACGATTATTTTCTACCGTAAGCTTGTGTGTGCTGATAATAAAAGCATCATAATCGAATGGTCTGTTGTTGCCTTATCTGGTTAGCATTCAACAGACAACACTAAAAAAACATTAAGATAAATTTGGGTAAAAAGCATATCAATGACAATTCTGGTCACATCTTATTGATCATTTCACCAAATTAATTGTGATAAATCCTCTTTTTTTGTGCAAAGAAATTTAGACTTGGCTCAGAGTTGTAAATCGGGCCGGGCTTTTCGGGTCGGGTTCGGGCCCAAAGTTGACAAAAATTTCGGGCTTAATTTGGGCCTAAGACGTACTTTTTGTCTTAGATGTGCAAAAAAATAATCAAAATAACGAGGAAATATTGCTAAAATTTTCAGAACTAACTTAACTCGCGGATTTTTTCGGGCATGAGTTGAGCATATTTGGGTTCGGGCCGGGTTTGGGCTTATAGTTTCGGCTTCGGGCCTGGTTCGGACCTGAACTTGTCGGCCCGTTTACAACTCTGACTTGGCTTGTAACATCTTTGTGAGTCGGAAACTTTATAGTTAACTGTAATCATCCATCTAATCCCCCAAAGGAGAATTTTTAGAGTTGCTGTGGTCACGTGATCAATAAGATGTCAAAAATTGGCAATTACATGCAGTCTAACCAGACTGAACTTCCAAAACTACTTCTAAACTTTTCTAAAAGCCAATTACTAGCAATTTAGAAAAAAATGTGCCATTTATCTTTTACACGAAAAATCATCTCTTATTTTTCAACTTTCAAAACTTCAGCTTAGATTACGAAATTTTTGCAACCATCCTCGTGAATCAATACTAGTAATGTTTTACTTTTCGGCTACAAAGAGATGAGTTCACAGAGTTCTGAAGATTACTGTACGCTAGCTTCTTGAAGATGCTCTTGTTTATTTTGACACAGTAACATGATATCGGTTTTTATTAAACATGATTTTCAACGAGAGAACTCAGAGAATTAAACTCAGACGGAAGAGGCACCATATGACGATTTATGAATGCGATCAGTCACTTTAGGTGGAACAATTAACGCTTTCACCTAATCTGTCAATTACTTTTAAATCAATGGATTTAGTTTTCGTAGAATTAATTTTTAATAATATTGATTTTTAAGTATTTGACTAATTTTCTAAAAGCGCTACGTCATTCTACAAAGGACCTTATTAGCACAAATTGCTGAATCTTGCGCTGCTTTTTCGCAGCACATTTACAGTAAACTCTAATGAGAACTTTGTATTGAAGAGCCACTCACCAATGGCTGTAATACATAATTTTACTGCTTCACATTGCTCTTAGTTTCATTAAAAACCTAATGCTCTTTGCTGTAGATTTTCAAATTCGGTAAATTACGAAAATACTCGCATGGTCATTCGCCCAACAGTCGCTAGTGCTCTTGATACAGAAAGCATTGAGCCTTATTCTGTAACGTAAGTTTTAAGTAATTATCAAATTTTTGATATTCGAGTTATAGTTCCACAGCTTGATGTTATCTCGTATATTTTCTCAAGAGTATTTAGATTGATAAAATATTAGCATTTTTTTGTAATCTAGTCATCAAGCAAACAAACCTTTTGAGGTATGCAAACTTATGTTTACTTTTATCACTCTAGGGAGCAGCATGGGGAGCTTTACTTTTTGTAAATAATAAAGATAGAAAAAAACTTGTTATGAAGGTTGCAAGAGACCTGTGAGATTGTGATTTCTCTTGGGTAGAGAGATTACAAACAATAAATTACAAACAATTATTCAAAATAATAAATGCACAAAAGTACTGAAAAAATTATATCAAATCATCTTAAAAATTACTCCAAAAATGATTTTTAAATTCATAAGCATACTCTTGCGGTACTACTATTGGCAAAAATATAGGAGTTATACTGAATGCAATTTAGTGGAACAAACTTAAAACGGAAAATTTTCGAAAGTGAGTTGAGGTCAGAAATATAATAGACAAAAAAAAATTAAACTGATTTTGCTGTTACTTTCGATTCATTCTCCTGACCTCAACTGATTTTGGAAAATTTTCTGTTTGTTCCGTTCAAATCGCATTTAGGATGACTCGAACGGTTTTGCCACAGTAGTACTGCAACAGTATCCTTATAAATTAAAATTTTTTGCTTCAATTTTTTTTGCAATTATCAACTTATTAGCCTTAACATAAACAACACGGTGATTGGGCAAGTAAAACTTGCTCGTTAAACTGGTAAAAATAGCATCATGTTTGCTGCTTGCATTACACAGTATATGTATAGCTCGGTACAATTTTAAACCGAAATAGTTAATTAAAATCATTGATGCTGTCATCGTAGTTTGCTGAAACTGGGCTTATTATTTTTTGTATTATTTTTCAAGTTAGCCTATGATAGTAATATATATATAGAAAAATGGTGGTCGTCAACTTAGACGCAGGGCTAAGACGTCGTTTTTACAAGATTCTTAATGCATGATCTAGGATCAACCCGCGCCTGGTCACGGTCTTGGATAAAACGCTTTATGATGATTATCCCTGCTAAGGGGCTTCGAATAAGCTGCAAAATCAAGGGTCAAGTATTCCACAAGAAAATTGGATCACTAGAAATTCCCAAGCAGACGCGGAATTCTCCACGCAGGAAGTGATTATCATAATGAAAAATGCGCGGATCGTCCCATGTGTTTAGTGTTTGACGCTGTCCGGTTATACGAGGATAAACATGCACTTCAACAACAGCAATAATAAGGACAACACCAGAAAAGCTGCAATTTTGAGATATTCTCATTACGTGCACCAGTTGCTATAGAATTCAATAAAAGATGAGTGTGTGTGCAACAAAAATGTTAAAAAGTTTATTTTTAAAGTAATATGTAGAAAATTATTGCTTATTTACGTGTTTCTTTTTTTAGATCTTGTAGCAGGCGATACGAAAATACAAGCATCATTGAACGTCACAAAGCTAATGATCCTGATTATATGGAAGTATCCATGGATGGGTAGGTGGTAAAATGCGGAGTTTGGCAGTTGTTTGCTTTGTTTTCAAATTTGAAGCGCTTTACATAAAGTATTCCTTTAAGTTTAATTTTCATGTCATTTTCCTTTAGTAGACTATCGCACTACCAAAATCAATATTATTGTTGGTACCTAGTAGTATAAAATAAGTATTTTGAAGAATGTAGTCTAAATCCTTTAAAATTATTTCAATTGCTAGTTGGTTCTTGACTACCACGTTGAAATCACGTTTTCTGTTAATAATGCCAACGTATGTCTATTAGTTGTAATGTTTGTACTTGCCTAAAAACTTTGATTAAAATTGAGTTTGTGTTGTAAAAAATGCTATGGTCGATTTGACATTGCATTTTCTTTTCGAGCAGAATGTATGGAGTTTAATTTCCCGGACGATCAAATTGGTTACAGAGTGTCCAATAAATCACTAAAATTTCATGATTTTTTAAAGCCATGATGCAAAACTCTGCAATGGGATTCTCCAGCTCCTTCAAGTTTCGTGGCAATAATGCAAATATTTTAATATAGGTTTCTATTTTTAACTGGTTTCAACCAATACGACATCGTCTAAAACATTAAAAAAATTAACAGGTTATTGTTTCAACCTGCCGTTTTCAGTGCCAGTCCTAAAATTTTCAGTTTTATTTTGTTTTGAGAGCATATTTTTGAATATGGTTTGCATTTTTGAACTTTGCTGCATTTGCTGATTTCGTCAAAAACCTTCAACAATACTGTAAATATTTTAAATAATCAAATATTATGCTTCAGCAGATGAAGTGCCAAAGCTCTATTAGCTTCCTGCGATCATTATGCATTGCATTTTTTGTCATGACTCAACATGATCAACACTTTCTATGTGTGAGAACCATATTTCATTTGATAATCAGATTCAAATGCTTTCTTTAAACGGCTTTTACCGAACACGCGTATTTATGCATACGCGTATAAAATATGCGTACGCGTTTAAATTGGCTTGCATATTAACGCAAAGTAATTTGTTGATAGGCGGAAATACGCCTTAGCGTATTTTAGTTAGTGTACCTCAAAAGCATGAAATAAATGACTTGTGAGTTTGATAATAACTTTTATTTGATTGTTAATCGTTGCTGATAACATTTCACGTGGAAACTGCTAATGGCGCTTGGCCAAACTTTTCTTGGCCTTGGAATTAAACTTGCTCTGACAAAACCTGAAACGAGCAATAGAATATTGGTTTGTACTTTTCTACTTAATTTTACCCAAATAGCTTTCTTTGATTTTATACACTTTTTAAAACAACTTTTATTTTCAAAAATTCTGTAAATAATTAAAAAAAAAACTGTTGCCTTCGGTAGTAGTCAAACCTAAAGACACAAACCGGAACAAAAATAAATTTAATACACAGTGACAAAACGTCCCATCCGTACGAACCTCACCCAACCTCATGCACAATTGGGTATTTTAAATGTTTGCAACAGCAAAGAATATTTGCAAAAGAAATGATTGCATTTTGATATGAATTGTGGTAAATTTATTTGTGGTTCGCTAAACAAATAAAACTTGGAAATGCCTATAGTTTGCAATTTTCAGTTAGACCCACTATCTTATCTGAAAAAATTGTCTGATTAGCAAGTTAGATATTAAAGTATTCGGTTCATGTTCACTAGCATCCCTAAACAACAGTCCAAATACAAGATAAATACTTCTATCTCTGTCAAAATACTTTCATTGAGTCACAATTTATTACAAAGCACACTTAGTGAATTGAGTTACTAGGTTACTGTAAAAAAAATCGAAAGATCGACTGAGTTGCTTCCGTAGTCTTCGGTTTGATTTGCTTGCAAAAATACGGTAGTGGAACTGATAACCTTTCATTTCCAAACATAATTAAATACATCATAAATCCAGCAAACGTTTAAAAAGAAACAGTACTTTGCACAACGAAAAGGAGTAACCGTGCAGTTCATCGAGCGGTAGCGTGTTCGTCTCTGGAGCGGGAGGTCTGAGGTTCAAATATTCGGCCGGTCTAATCAGATACAGACAGTGTTGCCAACATCCTCTCTCCGCTGAGATATTTCTTGGAAAGGAGCTGTGTTGCTTGGGCGCAATGACGAGTAGATAGGCCTTGCCTACTTGTTACACGCTTCGGCGATATAGATCAAGAATAAAAGATCTGATAAGGAACCAAAGACCAAAAGAAAACCGTCAACTACTCAAGTACTTTAGACCTACTTGGAGAAACTTTGTAAAAATTTTCAAACTATAGATTCCAAAACTGATTGCAAAAAAAGGTTTACTACGTTTGCGTAAAAATTTAGAATTTTGATTTTAGTGAAAACCGAACCTAGATTAAAAGTTTC
>CAWYPQ010000069.1:0-37013 GCA_963965965.1 Trididemnum nubilum
CCTAACTAATAACCAGGCGGCCCCAGGGCCCCTAACTAAGGACCAGAGGCCCCGGGACCTCTAACCGACAACCAGGAAGCCCCGGGGCCCCCAATTGAAAAATGGGGGCCTCTAACTGACAAACTGGGGGCCCCTAATTGACAACCAGTGGCCCCCAGGGCCTCTAACTAACAACTAGGGAGCTTCTAATTCACAACCAGGGGGCCCTAACCGACAACCAGGGGGCCTCTAACTGACAAACCGGGGGCCCCTAATTGACAACCAGTGGCCCCCAGGCCCCAAACTAACAACCAGAGGGCCCCCTAACTAATGACCAGGGGCTCCCAGGCCCCTAACTAACAACCAGGGGACCCTAACTGATGACCAAGGGTTCCGAGCCAGGGGCCCTGCAACTCAAATTTTTAACAATACAGTATATACGCAAAACCTGTGAGAAATTTAAAAGTTTAGTGCTAAAAGTTTGCAATCTCAGACCCTCGTTTAACGTTATTATGAACTTAATGCTATAACACAGGTGGTAATGCAAACCCTCTACTGAAATGCTACCAATAATAAATATAATAAAAACATAGCCAGTATGTTGCTCTTGTACGGAATTGCTGTTTCTTTAATTTAGAATTTACGCGTGCAAACGCAAGTAATAATAACGACCTCCTGTCCACGTCATAATAATTTCATGCAATTCCTGGAGGCTTCAAAAAACTGTCAAGTGACTTGACTCGATCGAGTCCTTCACGTTTTGGAAAAAAAAGTTTTTTTTAATGTTGCTTTAAATGGTTTTTGTTTATGAAAGAACTTAAGGGCGCGATCTTATCTCAAAAATCATAGGCGTAGCCAGGGGTGGCCCAAGGGGCCCGGGTCCCCTCAATTGAAACGCCACCAATGACAAACATTCGACAAAAACCCTTGTTTCTTGATTTTCAATTTCTTTTAAAATCTTTGCGTACAACAGAACACGCATACAACAGTAATTAACGATAAATAATATTGACGACCAGGGGACCCGGCGCACCCCCTTAATTCAATTTTTTCCAACCAATTTAAACGTATTACCACGGTGAAATCAAGGGTTTTTGTTCTAAAAATTATTACTTCAGGCCCTCGTCTAAACTTTATATGAGCGTAATGCAATAACCAGAGCCGTATTTGCCATATGGCACAGCGCCAGGGCCCAGCGCTTAGATGGCTGGACTATTTTTGGTCTTCACCTATATTTGGCTGGAAGATGTTGCAAAAATCCCCTAAGTGCCTGGGGCCCGGAGCAATGTAAATCCGGATCAGGAATATCATGTTTAGTAAGCGTAACCATCTATTGTAGCATTTTTCAGTTACGATTCAACTCCACCTCGCCAGTTTCTACGCACAAAATGCTTTTAAAAAATAGCTAGAGAAAATGTTCATTGAACAAATTATTGAGTTTCAATTCAGGGGGCCTGGGCCCCTTGGCCTTTACATGTACTCCTATAACTGGTTAACTTCATGACAAAATAAAAATCTTGAAGGAAAAATCTTTGAGAGGAAAAATCTATTTACTGCTGAAATATTGCCGGAGGCAATGTGACTTACTTCCCCCTACATGGATCAAATCACTTTTAATTAAAATTTTACACCATAATGCAAGATTTTAACCGTGTTTTTGACTTAAATTGCTAGTAAAAAGAGGATTGAACAGTTAAATTTTTTCAATTGGCTTTCAAATGTTAAAAATTTAGTTCTTTCAAGTGGCTGTGAACACGTGCGAATTGTGATTCAATGGGATTAAAATAGCTTTTATTTCCAAAACCGTACAAAATTCGCCCCCAGACCCCCATAGCCACCGGCGGCTGGGAGCTCTGCCCCCAGATTCCCGTCTGTAATACGTTTGAGCACACTATCTTTCTCAACACGTATCCTAAGTTAGACATTTGCATTTTCTAACGATTAGTTTTCACCCTTACTCTTTACCAAAATCCTGGTTAAGTGCCTACATACTACAGCTTCAGATCTTCCATTCTACGTTATCTTTGTCCCACAAAAAGTTCCGTTTTTGAAAACTTCTCATGACGTCATTGCATGTGATTTGTGGTTTGGGCCCCCCCAATCAAAAATCCCGGCTACGCCTATGCTCTCCTATGACTTCACAGAGAGAAAAGTTCAGTTTATCGGCCGCTACTATTATATTTAGCTACTCCCGGAAGCCCAGCTGAAGCTCAGTCTTTTTGCACCTGTGTTTTTAGCCTTGCACGAAAGGCCGTCAAACATTTAAAAAATTGCAAGGGGGTCCGTCGTGAATTAAAAAAAAAGTTTGGGAACCACTGTACTATACTACAGTTCTGCAGTATTTTTATGCATATCGACTAGCAGACTGAATATGAAACGTAAATTAGCCTTTGAAGGTGACTCTTCCCTAGGCTTCCGCGCTGGTAGCCTTTAGGCCAGATAGCACGCAAACGATTAAATATCAATATTAAATTTTGCATGTACGGTCAAAAATGCTACTTCCATGCAAATAATCTATCTCTACGTAATAAACTTTTTGTATTGCTTGTAGATTTGCTGATTTCGGTTCCGTTCTCAAAAAAAGTTTTTAGTTCTCAAAAAAAAAAAGACAAAAAAAACTAGCGAGAACAAAAACCAAAAACCAGATCAAAAAAGGGACATGTCAAAATTGTTATGTTTCAACAACATTAGGTGCAAATCTTTCAACTTCTTGAGCGTTGAGAAAATTTGTGAGTTGAATGACGCTGATCGAGACGCAGTGGAGGTGCCTGGGTACGTGCAGGTTGGCCAGACGTGGGTGGCCTCAGTGGATGGACTTGTTCCTTATCAAGGATCGCAATATTTCTCGAGAGATTATTTCACACTCAAATCAAAAGTAAGCTATGCCGTTTGAAAAATGAAACTTTCCCCTTTTTTAGTTACCCGATGATCCTCGGGACTTGCGCAAGTCAATAGAATAAAATTGAAAGAATAATATTGGTCATAACCAACAAAGCAACAATCATCAATCACATTCAAGTAAAATAGTATTATTGATTTATAAAAATTGGAACTGACTGAAATGTCATTAAAACTTGAAAAATTTGTTGAAAATAGTCTAGGCTGCTCCATTCTGTATAGGATCTTTTAAATTCGTTGCAAATGCTCTGAAGACTTGACAAATGCTTTCGAACACTACTGTTAAGTACAGTAGATACATAAGGACACCATATACACTGGAATGCATAGGTGGGCAAGTTAATGCAAAACTTTAGCTTCGTTAACCACTAGTCCGTTAACAAACTTCACACCTCCGTTAAAGCTAATTCGTTATTTTCAGCTTTATTTAACGGAAGTTAATGAAGTCCGTTAATTTGTTAATATTTTGCGTGTAAGTTACATTTCTTTTTATTTACTCGCTTCTAGAACACGTATTGACGTTGTTGAGCTGATTGCAAGAAAATATCTATTGCTATGGTGATCTTTTTAGTTTTGGAAGTTACATTTTCAAGTCTAATATAATTTCAAGATAAACAAAAAGATTCAAATGCACTAACGAAGCTGCGGTCGCTAAATCTTGAGAAATTGCGAACAGCGATAACTAATATACCTATGAGGCTGCAGCTTATTATTTGTCACAAAAAAGAGCTCCTTTCTTCCCTTTTTCTTCTATAAAACTGGTGTTAATACGCAACAAGTGTTACCAGTGTAAACTGGTCTGTACCGGTACGATGAATGAATGGTACAAGATGTTGACGATAAAAACCTTAGCGAAAGTTAGAAGAACTAAACGGAAGTTAATTTAGTCCGTTAACATAAAAAAACTTTTTAACAAATTGGCGAGTTAATGAAAAAGTGAGCTTCGTAATTAACGGATTAACGTTTAGCGGATTTGTGCTCACCTATGGTGGTATGCGTTAGCTCGGTGAATGTGCACCGCAGTTTGGTTAACTCGAACGTATCGGACAGTACTAATTGCATCAAAAGTACAACTCCAGTATACACACCGCCAGAGAATGACCTGGGAGCAGTAGCATAGCCAGAGGGGGGCGGGGGGGGGGGCTCGAGCCCCCCATTGGCTTGTGAAGTATGCAAAATCGCACGTTTTTGTTGCTTTTTAGGCCGATTTTTGGTGAAAAATTGAAAACAGCCCCCCCCAAAGGAAATAAGGGTGCCGAAGTTGTGAAGTAGATGTCGTGATTCGGTGTGAAAAATTGTTTGAATTTCCGATTTTGGCCGAAAAATCAGACTCAATTTCGGTGAAGACCTTTTTCTTTTTTTTTTTTTTTTTTTTTTTGGAGACCACCCGTATTTGGACGGAAAAAACGTTTGAATTTCAGAGCTTTCCGAGAAATGCCGTCTCAAATTTTGGACAAACCATGTGAAACTGATTCAAGAACAATGAAAATTCGGGTTAAGGTCCTTTGCACTTTTCTCACTCTTTCAAAAAAGCCCCCCCCCTTTTCCAAATCCTGGCTACGCGCCTGCCTGGGAGCACATGCTTTGCTCTTTGTACAAACAAAAATCGTCGCAAAAATAACGTAGAAAAAAGTCTGCGAAAATTTGGTATGCTATGCTTTCTTGGTACAAACAAACTTAGAAATATTCGCACAAACATTTTTTGTTTCGTGAAAATCTTTGTCAATTTCGGCAAAATCTTCGTAATATTCTGCGAATGGTCTGGACCACTCGCAGAAATAAGCGCATATATTTTGAAGCTTAAATTTGCTGTGAAAATTCATGAAATTTGTAAAGATGAATGCGCCTTCGTGTTTTTGCAGCATAATAACACTTAAAATAATTTCACAAAACAGTTTTATTTAACACAGGCATGTGTGCTAAGCAGAGCCGTATTAAAGAAAGCATCGAGGTGCGCGGGGACACAAACTTGTTTACAGGCCGCAGCATGGTGCTGTTAAATTTGTGAATGTCAACTGTGATCGGTATAAAGAATGGTGTGTGTGTTTTTAATCAAAATCAAGCACAGCGTGTAAGGTAATGTTTAAATTTTTTTGTGATACAAGGAGGACTAAGGCTGCTTTTGCACATCAGAGGCGGGAGTTTGGAACATAAACCTCAGCCATCGCAACTTTTCTGTGATTTTTCAAAAAAATAATCCGCCAATGGCCATTTTTGAGGGTTTGCAATAAAAATAATGAACCTTTTTTGACTAGAACCAAAATTGTAAACTCCTTTGGTTATTATTATCATTATCATTACAAAACATTTTTAAAATGTTTAAAATTGTTTAAAAACGGACGCCAACTATAGCAACATAACCTACTGTATTAAACGTGAAGAAAAAATGAATACCAATCATATGGCACCCAAGTAGAAAAAAAAATGTATTTCATGTAACTACTGCTTATGTACAAGCTAGTATAGAATGTATAACCCAGCACAATTACGCTCTTGCTCTAGCACTTCGAAATGTGCTGTACGTAACTTGTCCCACATCAAACTGTTGTGCTATAGAAGAAATATAGGGAGTAACCTTTTCAAGAAACATTGCCCCCTCAATACGACCCTAGTATCTAGAAAATAATTGGATTTAAATCAATTGTAAATATTTTCGTGAACGTTAAAAATTATTGCAAGACAATACGAAGAGAACAGTGAGAATTTGAAAAAGTACTCATAAACAAAAAAACTTAAAAAAAAAGGCTCAAACGCTGTTACTGCTATGTTAAGTTAAAATTATAAAATGAGATTTTATCGTACCGGCCAAGTTATCGTACCAGTCAAGAAATAATATTTCAAAGAGATTGATGAGAATACAAAATTTTAAGTTTCTATGAACACGTTATAACTGTATTTTGGATCAAATTTGCTACTGGCAAGAAATTCAATATCTACCATTCTTGATCTACAACTTCGTATTGTCTAGCCATAGTTTTTAATTCACTGTTTAGTATTTATGCTCAAGCAAACACAAACGGTGTTAGAAAGCTTAAATTCTTTCTTAGTTTTATTTGTGTTGTTCGAGTTGGCCAAAAAATCTTCAACTACAGTACGTCAGGTAGCGTAAACGCGTCGTTACATCACTATCATTTTTTTCAACTTTTTCAAATTATGCGAATACGAACAAAGCATACAGCATACCAAGCAGGGGCGTATTTAGGGGAGGCATGGTGCCATGCCCCCCCCCTTTGGGTCGCCAGGATAGTATAATTAGCATAGAATAGTATGAAAATTGCGGCATGCCCCCCCTTTGTCACTTGGGCAGAAATTTTGAGCGCGCTAACGGACAGAATCTACGTAAAACCTTTTTTTGGGGGTCTTCACGTAATTTTGGGCCAAAAACCGGACTAAATTTGAGGGAAGACCATTTCTTTCTTTTGGTCTTCACCTAATTTTTGGCAGAAAAAAAAACGGACTGATTCTGAGTGGAGAAATTTTTCTTTTGGTCTTCATTAATCTCAAATTTCCTGCCCCCTCCGTTTCGAAAATCCGGCGTACGCTTGTGATACCAAGTAAGAATGTTTGTGTTCGCATTCGTATTCGTCGATTTGTGAAGATTTTTGAGAATTTCGCGAGCAAAACCGGCCAATGCGAATGTACAAAACACGCGAAGATTTTTGTTGGTGCAAAGAGCATAGCATGTGTCTCCATTGCTGACTACAATGACACCGGCACGGTGTGCCTTTCTATCAGTACCATAATAAAAACTGCACGTTCATCATCACTGCTGTATCCTTGAAAAGAAACCATCACATCGATACTTTTCTGTATCTGGATGCAGGAATCGCTCACCGGTTGCTCATCATCACCTTGTCCAGAAAATCACGTATGCTCTTCAGCAGAAAGCGCGTCATATCAGTGCCAGAAAACGAAGTTCACTAACGACGGTAAGATTTGTTTATGAAAATGACTGCTAGTTAGCTTTTCTTATAGTTTAAGCATGCAGGATTGAATTATTTTATTCTTAGTAGTCAGCTTTACTATTGTTTGGGGGTAATTTTACTGTGGACAGTAGCGTAACCAGAGGGGGGCGTGAAGAGTTTGCAAAATACCACATTTTAGCACTTTTGAGGCCGATTTTTGCTCTAAAAACGGAGATAGCCCCCTCCCATTGGCATTGGCGATGAGAATTGGTCAAGGACCTGATGTGATTTCGACCATAAAACCTTTTTTTTTCATTTGGAGATCACCTAAATCTAGACAATAAATCCGACTCAATCTAAGCGAAGACCTTTTTTTTGCTACGTGCCTGACTATGGTAGAGTTTTATTCAGTTTTTCAAACAACGTTGTGTTTTTGTGATGGTGTAAGACATTATCAGTTGAAGAGTACCAAAGCAACAAAATACTTGCGTGGGTATCGTCTCTGCAGCCGCTATTTTCTGAGGAATATCCCATGTTGCAGGAAGAAATATTATGATTCTTTTGTACCATAGCAACTATTAGTGATTCAGCAGACAATTTGAGTCAAAACTCTAGCGCAAATAAATAGTCAGGTGCTGCATAACGAAAAATTACAATCTAACCATTCATTTCTATTGGTACGACATATCAATGACCAAAGTAGCATCATACATAACTATACTCTACTGCACCATTCTTTGAACCTGGTTTGAATTATTGTTGCTTCAGATTACA
This sequence comes from Trididemnum nubilum, assembly GCA_963965965.1. Taxonomy (NCBI): domain Eukaryota; kingdom Metazoa; phylum Chordata; class Ascidiacea; order Aplousobranchia; family Didemnidae; genus Trididemnum; species Trididemnum nubilum. The sequence continues at coordinate 7,557 of CAWYPQ010000069.1, forward strand.
ACTTTATTAGTGCTTTTGGTTTATTAGATTTAGGGCTACCTAACTTTTTCCAGTAGCTGAAAACCTGATGCAATAGGCTTTATACAATCATACGTACTGTAGTAAAGCACAAACCGAACGGCATGCTGCCAGAAAAAATCTCACAGATCATCTCGCCGTTCACAAGATAAAGAACAGCTTCACTGCTTCCTTAATGCAAAGATATCTCTGCTGGTGGGTTTACTAGTTACTACACATTCATCTGTCTTGTCTTTCTCATCGATCTGCTGGGTATAGATAGACAGGTTTGCCATAGGATAATACCGCTCAAGAGAGTGACGCTTGCTGCAGTTTAAGTTGCTAAATTTTCAGTTCAACAAATCCAGGGGTGTAGATAGGACGTGTGTCATCTCTTCAATTTTGCAACAATAATATGCTGTAGTGTCTTTGCTATCAGCTTGGCGAAATTAAGCGGCTTTTACGATTATTCTGCCGTAGAGGTCTAAATATGTTTAGAAGCTTTTTCGCTGTGCTGCCAAGCTTCTTGTCAATCTTAGAAGTTTATGACAAGTTGCATCTTTGGTTTAACTTTGACTCAAGATTAACCGATCGTAAATGCAAGTTCACCGATGGTTGTCCTGTGGATGTAAATTACCAGGTTTTCATTAAGTTCTATTGAGACCCAGAACTGGTCTTTGTGAAGTGCCGTTTTCAGCAAACTGTTTATAAATTGTGATCTCAAACAAGCGGCGTTTACTGTTTCAGGCAAAATCACTATAACGTCATTTTCAATAGAAGACCTTAATTCTGTCTGAAAATAGATGCAAAAATTTGAAGAATAAAAAAGCTGCCTCTTCTTGCGAAAAATAAGAGCTCTTGTGTCTTTTGTATGTCAAAATTCTTTACACATTTTGTGTAAGAACAACTTTATATAAGAACACGAGGCTTGTTTTTGCTCAAAATTTAAGAGCAATGTCACTTTCGATTAAAACAAAAAAATCAAAAACACGGGTTAGTACAATAGAGTTTTAAATAATCAGCAGATTTTTTCTGCCCTTTTCTATGTTGCCATTGTTGACTTTCTATTTCAAAAATCGTGATTTATCCCAAACGACAATTTTCTTCCAAGCAAGAAAGCATTTGAATCACTTTATTCTCCAATAAAATTTAAGAACAAATTAAGAAGGAATGAGGCTGAAAGCACAGCCAACCTCAACCCCAAATTTACAGATTCTTATAAAAAAAAGTGTAGTCAACTTTAGCACTCTTCTCGAGCTCATAATGAATAGCACTGGTTTTGTCGAAAAAACCGCTCACCTATATTTAGCTGTTTTAACGTTGTGGTTCTCGGATCGAGGGAATTACGATAAACACTAAAACAACTTATCTATATGTACAGCTTATTTCTTGAAACAAATTAACGGTTTGTTTATTTGCAAAGCAAAAAATTGTTTGTGTTCTTTGTTTTTTCATTTAATTACTGGTATTCATAATTTTAAACACTACTTTGATTATCTGTGACTCTATTTAGATTTCTTCAAACAATGGGAGAGTTGGGGACAGTGGTCGCAGTGCACGTCCAGTTGTGGAACGGGCGTTCAAGAAAGAACTCGCGAATGTGAGAGCACCAATTTCTGGTTGTGTCAAGGGAGATCGTCAGACCGTAGACTTTGCAGCGAGACACCTTGTCCAAGTAAATTTTTCCAACGTTGAAAAATAGTATCTGTAAAGTAGCGTCTGCAAAACTAGTTTGTGGTTGATATCAAGAGTTTCAAAAGCTATTCATTTAACGAAGAGTTAGAGCAAATATTACAGTAGATTACCACAGTTTTGGCGACATAGCTCAATGTGGTAGAGCGTTGGGGTAGTGATTGAAAGATTTCTATTTTGATTTTTGAACTGGCAATGCAAATTTCCTTGCAAACAAACTCTTCCTGGTAAAGACACTTCCCATTGGGGCCCAAGCAGTCTATTCGTGGTCGTGGCCCAGCCTGACAAAAGCCTTGCAAACTGAACCAAAAAAAAGGGTGCTCTGCGTTGGTATGGTTAGATAAACGCTAAGTGTGTGGTGTGAGCGCTCTTTAGTTTCCGTGAGTCACAACGCGGACGGAGCTTGGCTTTCCTTTAGTCGGATTGACTTCAACAAACTGCACCCTCGGACTTGAATGTCTTTGTGTCCATTTATTCTACATTTGAAATAAAACAACCAATTAGAATGCAAAATATTAATTATGAATTTCAGACGTAAAAAATTAGTTTAACGAATTACAATAATCAACATTTATACTTGAAATTGAATTTCGCAAATACTAATTTCGTGAATTTGATAATTCGCTTCCGTAGTGCAGAAAGGTTGTAAGTGAAAAAACATGAAACTGAGAAAAACAGGTTTTAATGTTTGAACACAAAAAAGAAATACAAGCACTTAATTTTCAAACTTGGTTTCTCAATAAAAGTTTATGATTCACAATGAAATATGAATGCATAATAGAGTTATTGGAAATAGGAGTCCGGTTTCAGGGCAAAGGCACAATCACAAGGTTGTAACTGAAGATTTTTTGCAACAAGCAGTCTTATTCTCAGCATTGTAAAGCAATATTTGAACCTTTTATTCGTCATCATCGTGATTTTCATGGTCTTTAATATCTGGTTCAATTAAACAGTCTTTGATGAGCAATTGGTGGTAGAGATTTTCGTAAAAATCCCGATGATTTGATGGAATGTGACCTTCTCTGCACAACTTAAGAAAATATTAGTTCTTCGCATCAGCGATGCTTTCCTTCCTTCGCTTCTCGTTGTACGCATTGGATGGTTGAGCATTTGTTACGGTTTTAACGCGTCCGTAGCTTGTTCTCGGTTGATAGTGATAGAACTTAATTCCATACCATCAAGCTGGTATTTGAAATAAATTTTTGTCGGTTTGTTTTTCTTTATTTTGCTACCATTTCACTTTCATCCATGACAAGCTGCCTCGATCGTCGGTTGATTTTCGATTCGTAAAACATTCATCAGCTATTTCTTTGAAATCCAAAACATCATACGTATTCACTTCTATAACTTCATATTTGAGTTGTGTACGTTTTGATAAACGAACAGCAGTGTACCATTCTGATGGTATGTTCTTATCCGAATATTTTGTAGCTCGCTCTTTTGTGAAGTGCACGGAGTTAACCTCCATTTGAGATTGCCCACTTTCAAATATTTGTTGTTGATATTTACTAATGGCATCTTCTGTATAGCATGCAAGTACATCGCGGAAAAATTGCCACTTCTTTGTTGCCCACAGCAAGTATCACTGTAAAAGTTTATTTCTTTTATCGATGAAGGTAGAGCCTTCATGTTATCATAGACCAGGGGTTCCCAACCTTTTAGTAACCGTGGCTTATTTTTATTTAAAAAATTTTCCATGGCCCTTTCTCGCAATTTTTTGCGAACTTTCAAACGATCTACAAAAAAAAGGTCATTGCGTCGGATTCCGCGATTTTTTGCCAATTTTTCAACGATCTCCAAAAACCAGAGGTGGAGTCGAGGACACAAGGCTCGAGGCCAAGGCCAAGGACACAAAAAAATTTCGAGGTCAAGGCCAAGGACAGACCCTCTCGAGGCCAAGGCCAAGGACCAAGGACACTGACGCAAGTGTTCTAAAAAAAAAAGGTCTTCAAAATTTTTTTTCAGGCGATATCAAAAAAAAAGGTCTTCAAGAAAAGGTCTTCAAAATTTTTTTTTCAGGTGAACTCTACTTGAGGAAACCAAAAAAAAAGGTCTTTGCAGATTTTCTGCAAGGTTTCTGGCGTTTTCCAACGAAATTTCAACGGTTCAAAAATAGTGCTGTCCTCGAGCCAAGGACAGGGCAATTTTTGAGAACTTGAGGCTTCGAGGCCAAGCCAAGGACTTCAAATTGTGTTCTCGAGGCCAAGGACGTCCTCGAGGCCAAGGACGTCCTCGAGGCCAAGGACGTCCTCGAGGCCAAGGACGTCCTCGAGGACTCCACCTCTGCCAAAAACAAAACAAAAAGTCATCGCGTGGGAGTCCGCTATTTTTTGCCATGTTTTAAACGATCTTCAAAAATGAAAAGGTCATTGCGTGGCAGTTTGCAATTTTTTTGCCACCTTTCAAACAATCCCAAACTGAAGAGTAGAAATAAAAGGTCATCGCGTTGGAAAAAAGTTTTTGCACAAAAATACTTTTTTAACCAAGTAGCCAATTTTTTAAATAGCTTTGTGGTCCAGCGCAAAATACCCTATCGCCCACCAGTGGGCCAAGGCCCCATGGTTGAGAACCACTGTCATAAATAAATGATGCAGTTTTATTCGGCCTCTTTTTGCCAATCCTTCATGCCACATGTAAGTACTTGGCTGCTTTGGATGCCATGTCGTATGTAGAAAAATTGTACGTGGACAATTTTTGGCTGTAATAAAGGTCTGATACCTTCATTTGTAGCGCCTGCAAAACTTTTTGCAAGTCAAAAATTATTGACTTAATGGAATCTGGATTTTCAATTGCACATTGCTTATCACTGGCCTTGAGCTGTCGTGTTTGCTCCTTTTGTGCTCGTTGTCTTGATATGTGATCATCAAAGATTCTTTCTCATATATTGCAAAAGCTGCGCTCATTTTTTTTTTTGATTCATGAAAACTTTAATTATAATCCGAATAGAATATGGACCTGTAAAAAGAAACTTTCACTGGGTTTCATCCTTCTTCTTCTTCACAGTGACCTCGGCACAGATCAAACATTGACTTACGTTGAGGTTGCTGTCCAAGTATTTGCGAGACGTCCTCTTTCTGCAGTAGTGAGACGTTAACGCAGAAAATGATTCGATATGCAATTTCACAAAAGTTCTGACATGATCGCTGATTGTATTTGGAGATGTGTTTTTCCTTCGACGATCCAGTGAAAGAAAACCTTCAGTTGTTGCAGAAGCACATCCATCAAGTTTGCCTTCATGAACATAATACACTGTCCGCTGCTTGATATCAAGTTTATTTAAGAAAAATTGTTAGCAGACTTTGATGGTTTTATTGTGTGACGTCAAATGATATGGGTACGTTTTGTTTCTGTGTGTTTATATCACGTCGGGATCACCACTGCAGAAGAAACACAATCGACTGAACTCACCCAAAGCAATTACAAAACAAAAATACTTGCAACTACATCTTCATTGTCTGTACTCTTCAAATCCAAAACCACAGAATAGCAGACCGCTGATTTACGACCATGTAGCCAAAACTAAAATCTCAATACAATTATTGTAATGGCTACGGTAATACTTTACAAAAATCAAAAAAAAAAACGCTACAGCAGTAGCCCTATTAATTTATTCCGTATTCATTCAGCAAGTCAGAGTTGAAGCATTCTCTTTAACTATGTAGTTGGTAAACCTGAATTTCTCTCGCATAGTTTCTGGTCAAAAATGATGCAAATAATCCAAAAAAAATCTTTTCCGTTTAAAAGTAAAAAAGTTTTGCGTGAAAAGCAAAAAAATTATCCTAACTGCCTGCGCTCAATAAAAAATTGCTATTATTGCAGAAACAAAATTTCAGGTACAACCTTTTACCACTGAAGCAACAGCACTTACAACCTTTCTCTGCTAACAGTTTTGCAACTTTTGCACTTACACCATTTTTGCATTGCATAATACAAGAAGACAAAGCATGCAAGAGTTTCAATTTTTTGCGAGTGAATTCTTTGAACCCTGGAAGATGCAAAAACACCCGTAACTCAAATTCTAAAAAATGTCAGTTACAACCTTTCTGCACTAAGGTAGCGAATTGACTTTAGACAACACAACAAAAAAAAAGATAATAATCTATTAAACTTACGGCTGGTCGCAGCTCAAGGCTCCAATTATTGTTTCGAAAGTATAATCTAATTGTTGTCAAGCGGAGATTTTCGCTAGTAAATATGCACATTTACAGTTATGATTCTAAATAAACAAGCACTTTATTTTAATGCGTATGTTACTGAACTAAACAAATCTGTTCTATTTGCTGTAAAATTTATGCAAGATCTTATATATTTATCTGACTGTATAATTAATATTTATCTAAGTAGAACTAGCAAGCTTACCTTACGCTATTTCAATATCACTAACCTAGCTTAGGCAAAAAGAAAAGAAAAAACGCAAGCAAAGTAATCGATCAGTGTTTCCAAAATAAAAAACTTAGTTGGCGTTAACATTTGGTTCATACCGCACGAGATGAAGGAATGAATGAATCAGAGTAGTAAGACAATAAGAAATTAAAATTCTTTAAAATCCAACCTTTTGTTTTACCCATAAATTGGATCGTCAGTTGCACTTTTATCAGAAGTTTTAAGTTCGCCATAGAATCACTGCTCGGCAGGTTAATTTTGGATATGATGATTTCACTTACGGATGAAAGAGACTGTTAAGTTTTACACTTTACAAAGATTTTAGTTTTTTGATGGGTGTATTACGATCAAATTTACTGTGACGTTTGTAAAACTACATATGTTTTGAAAAAATATGATCATAAGTTTCTTGGATTAAAAGCAAATACTTTTTTTTAGCTTAGTCTTAACAGATTAAAAACAAAAAAACGCTTCGTACAGAATTCTTTCACATTAAACAAAAAACAAAAAAACACATTTATTGTGAGATTGATTGCTACAGTGTGGTCTTACTGGGGAGCTTGGAGTGAGTGTGATATCACAAATGGATGTGGATTTGGAAGACGCAATCGCAGCAGAGTTTGTATGAACGAAGTCGGTGATTCTTTATGTCCAGGAAATAACGAAGACGAAGGAGTATGTAGGGAGGCGTCTTGTGACAGTAAGCAAATGAATGTGCTATTGTTGTTGCTGCATTTGCATTAGCGAATCTTTGCAAAACTGCTTAAATAATAGCTACAAGTTAATTTTCACTAGCCTATTACAGTAATTTCGGGACAAAAAAAAAGCAAAAAACTTCTCTCTGCGCATTTTAGCTCCCAAGACAGTTGATGAAGTTATAGCACGCCACGGATTGACGTGACTCATCATATTTTTGTGTCTTGAACACTCCCTTCTCTCCTTGACATTGTCATACCGTTTAATTATGTGTAATAATTGCAAAAAGTTATCCTGTACAGTACAAGCAGTTTTATGCATTCAAAACATAAAATTTTGATTAATTTCTAGCGCAATTTTGAAACAAAAATGTGGGCTTGCAATAAAAGTTAAAAAAATTGTCTAAAAAAAAGAAAATGGACAGCTGGCTAAGGGTACGAAGTATTTAAATTGGAGGAGGAGCGCGCCCGATGTACAATTAGCGTCCCCATATCGAAATTCAGTGTCCCCCCCACAGAAAGAATGCATCCTAGCTGATAGCCTACGTACTCTAGAACATTTTTTCTGTCAGTTGTTTAGATAAAAAATATCAATTGCTTGGACAAAAATGGCCAAATCGGACGTGGAAGCCTTTTTTACCTTTTAGGTGCGTAAATATTTTTGTTTTTTTCCCTCAAATTTTTCCATTTCAGGATGCGTCCGGTTACGGAAGCGTCCCCCCAATCCAACAGTACACAGTTTAAGTGTTGGATGTACGGCATGGCTAGGAAGGTGGTTAAAGGGTGGCACCACCAGTAATAACCGAGCGAGATTGGAATGACAACTTACTGTAGATGAAACCTCACAATGTTCAGCAAGAAACGTTAAAATAGGCGTCCATTAAATGTTCGTGAAGTGCGGCAATAGTTCATTTGGTAAAGAGTCGAGTTAGCAATCGAAACGTAGTTGACTCAAGTTTCGATTACCGATCTGATGGTTGTTTTTAGGTTCTTAAGAAAGACACTTCACGCAAATTTACGTATTGACTTGACGCATATTTCCTATAGGATCAAGCAATCAGCTGTGATGGCCCTCGGTCTCGTCAAAAAGGTCAACGTGGTCAAGGAGGTCGTCAAAGATAATTGATCTTAAAAAGTTTTTTTGGTGTGGTTAAACAGACAATGCTTGGCGCATGCGCTTGAATGATTCAATATAATCAATTAGAACTCGGACAATTTTTTTCCGGTTTTCTAAACTATTTGCTTAATGTTATTAAACTTTGCCTGGCATAGCAACAACATGAAAGTTTTGAATTTGTCGATTACTTTCAGCTCCAGCAATGCTAAGTACGAGCAAAGAAGGCGATACCTACATATTTGATGACACAAGATTGTACGAGCCTGTGTGGAGACGGATTTGTGAGGTGAGGAAATTGCCAGCTATAATGTACAATAGCATTTGCTACAATTTGAAAGTTTTATATTTATATCATTATTTATCAAATAACGATCGATGGTTTAATTTTGAAACTAATAAGCATTTACCAATTCGCAGTGTTTTGAATAACAATGCAACCAGCGTTGATTGCGCAGTATTGACAGCAAGGTTTGGCTTTGGCAATGAAGTTACCAAAAAAAATGATCTATGATTCGATATTCTTCTACATCTCTTTTAGCCGATACATGCATATAATGACTTTTTATGATGTATCATCGCATCATTCACTAATGCCAAGTAGGCCCATAATCGCCTACTTTTCACATTTATCTCCATTTTGAATTATGATATTTAAAGACTAATAAATACTGCAACTGTTGAATTACGATATTTAAAGGCTAATAAATTATGATATTTAAGAAAAATTTTGCCCCTTTCTTTTTTGCACCCGGCTGCGCTATACTTCCTGCAGATCCAATACCATCCGTTCTCTTCATATTTTTCTGCCGCTTAATAATATCTAGCTATACGGCAGAAGCCAATAAGCTCTGCGAACGTACTTGATCGGTGTGACCTCGGCTGCGTGGCTGAGCGAGTAAAGGCATCGTTTTGGCGACGACTCGATTGCACGATCTTTCAGTGTATTGTAGGCTTGCCATTATGTTGAGTCAGAAAATCGGGAGAGAATTTGAAAGCCGCAATTTCCCCCGATTAGAGTTGAAGATTAAAAAATAGGTCTTCACTTCGAAAAGCGTAATTTTTTGTGGATTTAGAGTCGCTAACCAAAACAAACAAAAAAAACCGTGCAGAATAGATAATCGGGCGAGACCCCGGGATAGAGCTTCAAAATTGAAACTTTCCGGACGAAAACCGGGACATATGCTGGCAACTCCAAATATTTGACTTCTGGCGTAGACTTGGGGGCAGCTCCATACTGATGGGCCTCTATATAGTATCTCCCTCGAAATAAATTACGCACGTAATGGGTTGCTCCACCATGATTAATTTAGTTTACCTTCTGGAAAACTGTTTAATAACTGCACTTATACCAGTAGACCTTCACTAAAATCAAATTAATTGTCCTGTTCTCTTTTATCCACAAACGAACAATCTTCGTTTAACTGATCAAAAATCCTGTGTGATATTTCAGCCTGCTTCAGAAAAAAGTGCTCTCACAGTCAAGCTTGCCATTTGCAGAGGACTTGGGCTGGATCTCGCCGACGATGACGTCACACCAGGAAGCCATCCTGCAGATGAAGAGGTGTTTATTAGCGAAAATATAATTGCGTAATTCAAATAGTGTACATTCGAGTCTCTTTTAAGTGCTTGCACTAAAAATGTAACCCTGACTTGTATGACTTCTTTGCGGTGTTTGTACTTCGTAAATCAAAACTATTATAGTAGTCTTTGCAGTAGCAAGGCGATAACTTAAACGATGCCATCGCATAATTGTTGCATCCAATCATTTGAAGTGTTATGTGACTATTTGGGTGTGATTTAATCAAAGACAGCGGCAGCGTATGATCTATAGGTTTAAAGATGGAGCTTTAAATAATGATGTCCTATAGTAGCTTAACGTATTAAATTTGAAATCATTTTTCCTGCTATAACAATTTTTCATTTTAATCTTGCTTTTATTCTAAATAATCACATGAACTTTCATTTGTGCATGCAGTTTGCTTTTCAATCCTTTACACTTTATTAATAAACTTCGTTCGTGTTAATTTGACTTCCAGCTTATAGCCAGTCAAACCCATTTTATTTCTATCCTTTTTTACACTCATGATTTATCTACCGCAGCTGGTGTTCAGTCCAACAGTTTGCCCGTTGGATGCAAAACGTTTGATGAGTTGTTCTCACAACGGTTGGATCAAAGCGAAGGATTGCACTAAAATATTGGCAGTAAAATGCATTGGTAAGAAATAAATAGCAATTTTAACATAGAAAAAAACAAAGAAATCAATTCAATTAAGTGTTGAGGAGCTACAGAAAATTGGTTTCCTTTTCATCAAATTTAATTTTTTTGTCTTTTTATCGAATGTTCGAGTTTTTGAACTACAGTACAGTTTATTGAAATTACCTTTGACAAAGATCATGTTCTTGGGGAATAAGAGTTTTCTCACAAGCATCCTTCCCTCAAATTAATCCATTTACAAAAACAGATTAGTCTTGATGCACAGACAGCTTTATTTTGGCACAGACGTACAATCACGATTCTCTACACAGTAGGATTAGTTTACTCACCCTTGTCAGCAAACCATGTTTCATCAAAGATGACCAATTAGAATCCTTGATGACGCATAGCGTTGATTCTGCTGAAGAACTAGTAAGCTGAATTGCATCTGAGATTAAGGGACAGCAGCATTGACCTCCTTTAATTGACTCTAGACCTCGTAAGTTTTGACTATGAAAATTGGAAATGCATTGCTGTAGGGCTAATTTTGGGCTTACAGTATCTCGCAATTATACAGTATTAAGATAGTTCCTCAAGAGCAAGAAATATCATAGAAACTGGGATGGTTAGTAAGAAGATAGGGAGAAAAGAGAATTCAAACAGAAATATTATACGAATCTCGCTGTTATAGCAAAGGACTTTCTCTTTGCTTTCAGATGTTGTCAAGAGCGAAGCCATTCGATGCGAAAACCAAGGTGACCTCACGATTGCATGTCCCCCAGGAAGAGAAATCCGCGTTCATGGAGGGTTGTATGGACGAGAAGAAAGTGTAACAACGTAGGTATTTGATAGACTTGCTTTACCAAGTACGACGACTTGTCCCGCTATTGTTGTGATCTAGACGCTTCTTCTAACGTAATTAGCAATTCGTATTAAAAGTGCTGATTAGTACCCAATTAGTTTTAACCAGAATGGGTTGTGTGTTCGTTACGTGGACCGGCCTACCGCTCAGTTAAGCGTAACGTTTCGGTGTAATAGATACAGCAACCGTGCAGGTATAATTGGCAATTTTGTATAAATGTCTTTTAAATCATTAACGTCAGACGGCAATGGCATTGTACAGGCGCGTAGCCAGAAACTCGCAATGAGAGGGGCTGTTTGGGGGATGTGGGGGCGGAGCCCCCAGCCGCAGGAGGCCAATGGGGGTGTGGGGGCGAAGCCCCCAGCGCTCGAAATTTTGCATTTTTTTGCAAAAATAGCTTAATTGTAGAGTTATTTTAATAAAAAATAATGCTTTTAAAACGTGGCATAGAAATCGGCAGCGCAACATGATTCAACTGGTTGCATTAATGGACTGTGTGGGAAGTGACTTATGATAACATTAAAGTTCTCTTCAAAATCATACAATCTTATCATACAATAAAACTCACTTGCAGTAATCGCTTTTATAAAGAAAAATAATTGGGGGGCTAATGGAACGATATTTGAGAGAAGTGATTGGTAATTAACTAACACTGAATAGCCCCCCCCGTTTTATTTCTGAGTTTATAATAAACCTATATTTGGCGTTATTACGCTAGCGATCAAATCTGATTGTTTATTTTTGGGCATTTTTCAAAGTTTTCCTTGATTTGTAACTTCAATTTTCGACAAATTAGCCCCCCTGAATATATGCTACAAAAGATGCTTTAAATCACTTTTTATTCCATTTCAGCGCAAAAAACAGTCTCAGAAGAACTAAAAACGTGGTAATTTTCTTATTCTGCATTTTGGCAGACAGGCCAATGGGGGGGGGGCTATAGCCCCCCCCCCCCCCCCCGCTTCCCCTGGCTACGCTACTGGCCTTGTATCTTCCTTTTTTGTTTTTTAAGTTGTTGAGATGGAATAAACTGACCGAAAAATTGCTTTTCAGGAGATAATTTTTGCTCTGGCTTTGTGCAATCTTTTTTTTTTCCTGCAGAATCTGTATGTGTGTGGTAATAAATCTACAGTATCTCCTTTTCTACATCTACAGCGTGGGACAGAAAAATCTACCATTTTTAAAAGTCATACTATGGCAATGCAGTTTCATTTATTCACATAACTGAAGTGAATTTATATCGTGATTGAGATGCCATTTGACTTAGAATAAAAAATTAGAAAAACTACTGATTAATTTGTTTAATTTTTTCTACAGTTTTAAAGTCCCGATTTGGCCTGGAAAAAAAATTTGTGGTGCACCTATTTGGTTAAGGAGGAGCCTGTAGCACCAAACTGAGGCCGTGTTGAGTCTGCAACTTTAAACTTTTTACCAACAGCAGAAAGAATTTGTTTTTTTTGTATTAGAGTCAAGTCTTTTTTGCTTAATCGAAAATAACATCCGAAATTTTCAAAATTCCTGATGCTGCTTCTCCATAAATGACAAAATTTTTTACAAAAATGTATATTTTTTCCCGCACATGCCATATCGGGATTTCAAAACTTTTGAAAAAATTTAGCAAATTAATCACCAGTTTTTTTCATCTTTTTTCTAAGTCAAATGGCAACTCAACCACAACATAAATTCACTCCAACTATTTAAATAAATGGAACAGCATTGCCATTGCAAAATTTTAAACAATGGTAAATTTTTCTGCCCTATGCACCCTGTATGAATAGCATCTGGCTAGTTGCAGTCATCATAGCGGTCAAGAATAAATTTAAATGAATATGTCAGCAATAAATTGTTTTAATCTCAACAAGATTGGACAGATTTGATGAATTTGATTTTGATTGGATTTTATTCATTTATAATCATTTTTGTTCAGTTGTTCTGCCCAAGCTGTTGTTACAAATTGCTTTGCTCCAAACGCCTGGAAAGTTCTAGAAAAATCCTGCGCCTATCACGCCGCTTGCTCACTTCCGGCGTCGCCTTCGCTGTTTGGGGGAAGTCCCTGTCCATCGTCTACGAAGTGTTACAGCAAAATGAGTTACTCGTGTGTGCGGTATCGTAAGTACATTTTCAAAATCGTTGCTAGGTTATAAAGCAATGCATTCATTTAGTAAACAGCATTTTCATTGTTACCTACTGTAGTTTTGCTAAGCTCCTGCTGAGCATTCTAACGGCCTAAATCAGAAAATCGCGTGATACAGTATGTTTCAACAACAAACAAAGGATTTTGCCATGATCTCAAGTTTTTTAGAGGTTTTTTTCATTGAGAAAATCTAATCCGATTGGTGTAAAGTTAGAGATGAACAATTTATTGTAGCCTGTTGGCTATAATTTTCGATTACTCAAACCCCCAAACATAATTTTTAGACTGCCCCTGACGCTACGAGCATGTTGAAAGTATTATTTTATAAGCATCAACACAATGGCGTTAATTTCCTTTTTTATCAATTCACAGTTTTCCGTAATTATTGCACATACTTCAACTCGAGATTAAGCCATCACACTTCACGGTCCTCTATTGTCTTTATCATTTCACTTGGGAAAAGTTCCAAGAAATTCACGCCAAGATCCTAAATCTAATTGATCCATGTGCAAGAGTTTAAAATGATCCAATTAGTCTTTAACCGCCAATGATAAAAAAATCAATAAATTAAAATGTGATCAGCATGCCTGATGACCGAAACTTTCCTTGTCCGTTTTTCGGAATGTTGGTACAGTAAAGTGTAATTTAATCCACGTTGTGATAAAAGAGCAGCTTTTTGATGCGATAGTATAAGAGCTCCAGATTGAATTGCTAGGACTTCATTTGAGGATCTATTCTTGGCATGGATCCAGCCATTTGAACGTGATGGCATATGAGCTGCAACCAATAAAATATTATTGCTAATAATAAGGTAGCCCTGGAATGAAATAAAGCTAAAGGAAAAGGTCCAGACTTCAAAGCTATTGGTTGTCCAATTCCTATTTGGTTTTCATTACGCCCAGAAATGCAGCAACGCGTTCTTTTTGAAATACATCTCGACATTTGGTTGCAAAAGTGAGACACCGACCCGTGCGACCTTCGTAACTTGAATTAAAAGAGTTGAAGCATGCAGCCAATTCCGGTAGTTCATATCTAAAATTGAAATGTAATTTTTAAAATTTTTTATCAGTTTTGGACTGCGATAAAAACATTTTGATACTTAGTAAACATTCCGGACTTAGCTACGTCCATTATCATTCAAAATGTCATCGTTCTATTTGAATTTTGAAACTTAATGGTTGATCATGATCAATCATCAAGTTTCTGAAACTCATCGTTCATTAAATCTATGAATTCGATCAATGCTGCGTAGTTCGGTGTTTCCAGAAGAGCTCTATGATTTTTAGATCTACAGTGCAATGCAACAACAACATCAATCCTTCACAAAACCATGCAAATTAAAATTTTATTAAAGTATCCTCCTGGCGTTCAAAATATACCACATGTTGTTAGGGTTTTATAATTTTAGATCAATATTATGTTTTTTTGTCAATTTGTGTGATCTGTGAATTATTTGTTGATTTTTTCATGAACTTAATCAATTTTTTTCCGCTACTGTGTGATTAATAAATAATTATTCATTTAGTATTTCCTTTCTATGCCGGAATGAAAGACGGAAGAATTTCTGACTCTCAACTCACTGCTTCCAGGCAATGGAATGACAATTTAGCCATTACATATGGAAGGTTGGACTTCCACACAGGAGGATGGTTAGGAAACAGAAGTAAGAGCTTCCACTCAGACTTTTTGTTTAGTTTTTCTTAGTACCTTTTTTTCTCGTCTTTTTTAAAATTTGTTTCCAACTTGTGATCTGAGAATATTACCTAACCCATTAGTTTGTGTTGTCTTGGCGATGGGCACATTTCGATCTCAAATGAAATCCATAAAAATAAAAAAGTGGGGTGGAATGATCTTCTTGTGACAGTGAAAAGGAAATACTGGGCACTTGGCTGTAACCTAACCAGTTAAATGTTGTTCTTGATTTTGAAGTTGCCAAAAATAAGTATTTTTACAGTTTTCTTATTGTTTTAGATAAAGGACATTGGCTTCAAGTCGATTTTGGCAATCCTGTTTATTTACTCGGAGTCATTACCCAAGGCAGAGCAACAAATCACAACCAATGGTTGACAAAATACAAAATTAGTTATGGCAACACCACAAACGAACTGAATATGATAAAAAATTCAAATGGAGAAGATGAGGCAAGTCATGTGATCGTTGTGTTACGTCGAAGCGTGCAAGAGGTTGTGCTTGCCTGTTTCCTTGTCGTTGTCGCGGGCCACATTTTTTTAAAACAAATATTGCAGCTACTGCAAGCCCTTAGATAACGCATGTCCCATTTGACTGGCCCAGGACTTGAACCTCGTACCTCCAGTCCTAAAGAAATGCGCATTTTCGCTCCATCTCTGCATTATGGTTGATGCAATTAAACCAAAAAGATCAACTAAAACCAACAACATCAACTATCCAGCGCAATTTATTAAGACCTGGTTAACTTAGCGTTACTAACCAGTAACCACTTTCCGTTTAGTTCGCGTCTGTACATAAACGGGTTTACTGATACATATCGAGTGTATTATGAATTCAGCCAGGGTTCTGGAATTGGATCTCTGGCCGCGGGAAGCAATAATAGTGAGGAATAAAGTCTTTTGTACCGTCAGTTACATGAAGACTTTTAGAAATATTGCTGAGATTTACCAACCATTTTCAGTCGGCTTCTCCCAATTACTGGTCTTATACGAAACACGTTTGAAAGTTTGCATATTTGCGTTTTATTATCAAATTAGTTTGAGTCAGTCCCGTCGTCAAATGAAGTGAAGTGTGTGGGGGGCAAAGAACCTAAGTAAGGTAGTATTAAAATGGAGCAAATTTTGTTCATCAAAGTTGGTTTTTATGGCTACTATACAATCAAGTAAATAATCAAATCTTTGTTGTACTTGCTGTACGACGCGGACCCACGCGTAACGAGTAAACGGGCTCCATCTTGTCGGCAGCGTGGTCGAATGGGCAAAAGCGTCGTTTTAACGACGATCCTGATGGCAAGATCTGGATTCAACCCCTAACCTGGTCACGTTGTTGCGTCCTTGGATAAGACGCTTTACGATGATTATCTCTGCTTGGTGGCTGCGAACAGGCAGCAAATTCAGTAGGCAAGAATTCGATGAAATCCACAGAAACATTGGATCTATGGAAACTCCTAAGCAGGTGCGGATTCCTCCAACCACGAAGTAGTCAATGTAATAAAAAGTGTGCGGATTGTCCAATAGTTAGCGTCTAACGCTGTCCGGTGACAGGATGCTAAATATCCGCTACAACAATAATCTTCCCGTCATTAACTTTACGGGCAACATAGTCCCTTTTGAAGAAATTTTGCAGCAGTGGCGAGCCGTAGGCAAAATTGTGCCCGATTTGACCCGCCCGAGGTTTGATTGAATCTCAGACATCCCGTTCCACATACAAAGATTTTTAGTTCAATTCGTACTTTTGTTATAAATACATAATTGTGTACATTATATCACTGATAGAAGCGAAAAAAAAATTAACTTTGAAGCTCTAGGTCTTGAACAAGGTAAAAGATAAAACCCTAAAATAAGTTTTTTAATTAAATTTCATGCATTTACATATTCTTAATTGTTTCAATCTTCTGCTTAAACAGATCGAATCTGCTTTCTTGAAAATGAATTTTCAAAACTAATCGACCTTTCTGTAAATCAAATTTCTAAATTGACAAAACAAACCAAACGAGAACTGGAGATAGAATTAAAACAAAATCCCACGTTTGAAGCAAAACGGAATCAAAATGTATGCGCTTACTTGATTTGTACAAAGCGCACGCACCGCTAATAAAACAGAAAGCAACACGTGAAATAAAAATTAGTGATAAAGCAATGGCAACACTAAACTTACTCCATGTAGAGCGTAAATGTTGCGTTAATCAAGCCAGTCGAAAGCCGACATCAGCGGTAGCAAAAATTGCCATGAAAATGGAGTGATTTGTTATGGGACATAAGTTGAAGTAATTTGTCATGGAATCATCACAATGGACGCTGTTATAAGCTTAACTTGAATACAAATTTACAGATATTTCTTGCCAATACCGACAGAGTCTCGTATTCAGTTAGCTTTATATCCGAACCAGTTTTTGCCAGGCTTGGTAGAGTGGTAGTGGAGGCGTGGAATGGTTACCCAGTGCTACGGATGGAATGGCTTATTGCCGAATAGCTTGTTAATGGATATTGGAAAAAGACTATACTTTTTAAATTTTTATTATAAAATTTTAAAATGCTTTTTACATCCTTGACTACAGTCACTAAATTGCACAAAATTGCTCTATTCTGTACCGATTTTAGCTTTTTACTGCTGAATGTAAATGTTGTAGTTGTGCGTATTTGAAACCAGCTCAAGAATGATGGAAAGTGTGTAGATGTCAATAAAATTTCTTTTTTGTTGCGAGACCACGTATGACTTGTCACTTCCTCTCCAAGACGACAACCAGTAGCTTTATGATACAACTTTCTTACTGAGACTTTTGATGCTCTATACTGTGAAAAACTTTTGCGCTCTAAAAATTTTGTGTGGGATTATATAAAAGTTAAATGGGTTAGGGGTTAGAATTTGAATAGCTACAGTATTTACAGGCGCTCAACCAGGAGTTTTTGGGAGTGGGGGCATAGGCGTAGCAAGTATTTTTAATTGGAAGGGGGACAGACCACAAATCACATGCAATGACGACATAAGAAATTTTTGAACCGAAACTTTTATGGACAAAAATATCGTAAAATGAAAATCAGAAGCCGTGGCCTGGTTTTTCACGTAAGCAGGATGTTTCTAATGGGAGAGGACTTAACCAAAACTTAGAAATGAAAATTTCTTAAATTGGGAGACGTGATGAGCAAACCAGTACAACTTAATCGTATCACAGACGTGGGTCTGGTAGCGAAGCCATTAGTCGCTGGGCGATTTTTGGTAATTTTTGAGAAAAATGGTTATTTTAATGCCATCAAATCACGTTTCGCACGTTTTTAGAGCCATTTGAAAGAAATAATTTTTAACATTTGAAAGCCAATTGAAAAAAATTAAATTGTTCAGTTCTTTTACCTACAATTGAAGTCTACGATACGTTAAAATCTTGCATTTTAGGATGAAATTTTGTAACTGATTTGCCCAGGTTGGGGGAAGTAAAGTACAGTACATTGTCTATTGCAATATGTTAGCAGTAAATAATAATAATCCACTCGAAGATTTGCCTGAGAGATTTTTGTTTTGTCATGAAAATAATCTGTTGTAGGAGTACATGTACGACCAGGAAGCCCCAGGCCCCCTCAATTCAATTTCAGTCGTTTGTGTAATGAGCATTTTCTCTAGCTTTTTTTAAATATTTTGTCGCGTAAAAATGGCAAGGTGGAATTGAATTGTTATAAAAAATGGTACAATAGATGGTTACGCCTACTAATTATGCTATTGCCCGGGCGGGATTTACATTGCGTGAGGGCTCCTGGCACTCTGAAGATTTTCGCTAGATCTTCCTGCCAATAGGTGAAGACCAAAAAAAGTCTTATCATCAGAGCGCGGGACCTCTGCGCCGTATGGTAAATCTGTCCCTGGTTTTTGCATTAACTTCATAAAAAGGGTAGATGAGGGCCTGAGGTAGATATAATTCATATTTGTTTATTTCGTTACATTCAAAACAACAAACAAAGTCTCATTGTTTGTTGTTTTGAATGTAATTATTCTTAATTATTGTTATACGCTAAAATGCTAAAAGAAACTGACGAAACAATAACCTTGTTTGTCACTTGTTTATGATTGGTGGCATTTCAACTGGGTGGGGAGCAGGCTTAAACTAAAAGCTATAATATTTTTGTTCAAAAAAATACCAAAATCAGACAGCGTGCTGAGCAAACTGGTACACCTCAAATGTATCATAAACGGGGGTTTGGTGCGAAAAAAATAGCGTTTTCTCGCCATTTAGATCACGTATCTTACGTTTTTTTTTGAACAAAAATATTATAGCTTTTAGTTTATGAAAAAACTAATGAAAAAACTAAAGTGCTAAGATTTCGAAACTAGTTGAATAATTAAACTGCTCAGGTTATCCTATGACAGGTTCGTACGAACCGGTGCAAACCGCCGCTGTACACCTGTACTGCGCGTATCCAGAAACCGCATATTCTCTAAGTTTTGGCTGTCGACTTCACTACAGTTATAGTCAAGTAAAGTACTTTTATTTTTCAGTATGCAAGTAGAATCATAACATGGCACACTCGTCATTTGCAAAAGAGCAATTAAGACAAACCAGGTGTTACCATGTACCATAATAAATGCACACTGTGGATGCAGTGAAAGAGTAAAGCCTCACCGTGTCAACTGCATCCATTTTCGTTTAATACGTTACAATTAGAAGACTGCCATTCAACCACGTAGTTCTGCGCTTGTCAAGATTTAAGACTTTTTCATCAATTTGCATGCTAGTTAAATAAAATTACAAGAAAAAATCTAATGTTCACAAGAATAAATGAAGAATAATTTTGGAATGATAAAGTGTTCATCAACCGACCAATATTTTCTTAAGTCAAAGTATCAATTGCAAATGGTAGATTGCCATCTACTGAAAAAAAAAACACATAGGCTAGTTCAAGCAGTAAAGAACCTATGTACATATATACAGATTAAATTCGGTTAAGGGGGTTCAGGACAAGAGCACTTGGGACATTGTTTTACAAAATGAATAATGATTTAATGACAATATGACAATAAATGGATTTGAGCCGTTGCGACGCGTTTCGTCCTTGCTCAAGGGACTCTTCAGGCGACAAAGGTCAATTTTGTTTTGTTGTCCAAAAAAAACTTTTTCAATTGGAATCGGCCCCCCTTACTTTCTTATATTTTGCGATATTTTGTATTTTTGACAATAATGGGCTATTATTCGGTTTTAATTCCTATGATTGATTTCAAATTTAACTTTATGCAGACCAAATTTGCAATGCTAGCAGTAAGTAGGCCTATAGCTTGTAGATTTGGTAACAGGGAGTATATTTTATCAGTGGTAAATTTTGAAGGTTTCGAGTAGCGAGTTAGAAGCTAGCCTACTAGGTAATGGTGGTCGGTAAGTTGTTGGCAAAAAGTTTTGGAGTAGCCAAATTGAACTGGAAGACATATAGCATAGAAACGGTAAAAAAAGGGGGGCCGATTCCAATTTAATTTTTTTTTGTTTTGTTTTGGCTAATAACAGAACAAAATTGACCTTTGTCGCCTGAAGAGTCCCTTGAGCAAGGACGAAACGCGTCGCGACGGCTCAAATCCACTTATTGTTATATTGTCGTTAAATCATTATGCATTTTGTGAAACAATGTCCCAAGTGCTCTTGTCTTGAACCCCCTTAACTGAATTTAACAAATAACGTATATGAATAACGAATACGAAAAACGAATTACGACTACCAAACATCAATTCCGAAATTTCGCATGTGAATAGCGAAATACGAATATGAATAACGAAACACCATAACGAATAACGAATGTTCGGTAAATAGCGAAGAGCATGCAATGACCCCTCTGTAGTCCTACCATTGTATACGCGTAGGAGTCATGAAGCCTCTTTTTTTCCGCCTTAACAAGACTAACGTTTTTTTGTCTGTGATGTGTGCAGCCTATAGCCTACCACTTTACAGCTAAAAGAGCCCAAAGCCAAATTTCTAAAATATTTTCTTCGGGAAATTTGTGTGGCCATTTGTTAAATATTTTTGAAAACACAACGCCGAATTAAGAAAAAGAAAAATCCTTGTTTTAATTTTAGACACTACAGAGTGACAAAACTGGCTGAGAAAATGAACTGACAACTACCTAACTGAGGAGGATTACAATAAATTCTAAGTCATATTATTATAAACATTGAAGAGTTTTTCGAGGACGATAGTTGTATGTTCACGTGCGTAAGCAACAATGGTTATTAACAACTTTAACAAACGAATGAATAAATAATTGATGAGAAAGGTACATCTCTATCACAAAAGATGCAGATCGCTGTATTGAAGTAGGTCTTTACTTATACTGATTAATGCCAGGCATAACATAGTGAGTATTTTATTGTTAATGCAGTTTAAAAGAAGTGAGACAGCAAACATTTTGTCGAATTTTTTTGTGGAAGTTTACTTCGTTGAAAATCCGTTTGTGGAACACAAAAAAGCCATTGAGAGTTTAATTGGCTTTTTCAACATAGCAAAGCTTTTTGAGAGATTGATTGCATCTAATCTTTCAGCACACTGTTAAATTTACACCTATCACGCAGTAGAAATCAGTGGACTGTGTTTTTTAGACTCCGCGTCTGGTCCAATTTATTGAAATAATAGTCCAATCCAATCCAGCACCTAAAAAATAGGCAAAATTTGAGTCCAAAATCCGAAAAATGCTTTTGAATCCGAAAAATGATAGTTCTAAAAACTATCATCATATGATTGTAACTTTTAAAATGTAAAAATGGCAATTAATTCCAATGTCGCATACCCAGTAGCGCAGTAGCGTAGCCAGGGGGGGGGGGGGGGCTCGAGCCCCCCCATTGGCTTGTGAAGTATGCAAAATCGCATGTTTTTTGTGCTTTTGAGGCCAATTTTCTGTGAAAAATGGAAAACAGCCCCCCCCATACGAAAAGAGCCCCCCTCATACGTTTGAACTTGCGAAATTGGAAGAAAAATTCGCACTGAAGTTTGGCGAAGACCTTTTTTTTTTTTTGGAGATCACCTAATTTTGGGCGGAAAAAACGTTTGAATTTTGGATTTCGGCCGAAAAATCACTCTGAATTTTGGCGAAGACCTTTTTTTTTTTTCTTTTTTTTTTTTTGGAGATCACCTAATTTTGAGCGGAAAAAACTTTGAATTTCCGATCTTTCCGAGACATTTCATCTCAAATTTCGGACAAATCGTCTGAAACTGATTCAAGGTCAATGAAAATTCGAGTCAAGGTCGTTTGCACACTTCTCACTCTTTCAAAATAGCCCCCCCCTTTTCCAAATCCTGGCTACGCGACTGCAGTAGCGTACGTAGGATTTTGAAAAAGGGGGGGGGGGGGCAGAAACTTCAGAAAATTTGAGAAGAACAAAGATCCGAATCAGAATTTGTTCCACCCAAAATCAGTCTGATTTTTGGCGGAAAATTAAGTGACGAGCAAAAAAAAAAAAAAAAAAAAAGGTCTTCACTCAAATTTGGTGACGAGCAAAAAAAAAAAGGTCTTCACTCAAATGTGGTCCGATCTTTCGCCCAAAATTAGGTGAAGAGCAAAAAAAAAGAAAAGGTCTTCACTCAAATTTGGTCCGATTTTACGCCCAAAGTGGATGCAACCCTAAACGAAACTCATAAAACCTTGCCCTTTGTGTGATCAAACCTTATGCCCAACTTGCAGAGGGGGGGCCATGCCTCAATTTTGCATACTATTCTACACAATTATATGATCCTGGCGACCCAAAGGGGGGGGCATTGCCCAATGCCCCCCCTAAATACGCCCCTGCGCATACCGGTAGTGTAAATTTCCGTCATATACCACATCCTGCTGCATAGTCTCGACTGTATTAGGATTGGAATCCGTCTTAACTTACACCTTAATCTCGTTAACACCATTGCTGATCCTAATTCTGAATTACGACATAGCAAATAAGTTGTTAAATTTTATCATTTGAGCAATCTTTTACTATACAAGTTAAAATTTAAATAAGATACGGTAGTAAACAGATGGGCAAGATCACCACCCTCTGGTGTTTTTGAAAACACAGTGCTCAAAAATTTTGCATTTTTTTGAAAAAATAAGTTAACTTTAGGGCTATTTTAATAAAATATAATGTTTTTAAAACGTGGCATAGAAATCGTCAGCGCAACATGATTCAACTGGTTGCATTAATGGGCTATGTGGGAGGTGGCTAATGATACCATTGTAAGCGTAGTTTTCTTGTTTACATGCTGATAAATCATAAAATCCTATCATTCAATAAAACTCACACAGAGTACTATGTCGTCTGTATTTTATGAAGAAAAATAATTGGGGGGGCTAATGGAAAGATATCTGAGAGAAGTGATTGGTGATTAACTAATACTAAAGAAGCCTCCCTTCCCCCTTTTTCCTGAGTGTAAAATATATTTGTTGATGAAACCTATGTTTGGCATTTTTACACTAGCGATCAAATTTGATTGCTTATTTTTGGGCAATTTTCAAAGTTTTCATTGATTTGTGACTTTTATTTTTAACAAATTAGCCCTCCCCCCTGAATATATGCTACAAAAGATGCTTTAAATCACTTTTTAGTCCATTCCAGCACAAAAAACAGTCTCAGAAGAACTAAAAACGTAGTATTTTCCTTATTCTGCATTTGGTTGACAGGCCAATGAGGGGGTCTATAGCCCTCCCCGCCCCTGGCTACGCTACTGTACAAACCACAAAATGTCCATCAGATTAGTAAAAACAAAATTAAGACACAAAAAACAGGTGTCAAGTGTAAGATGGAGCAGAGCAAACAAGTATTCCACAAAATTAGTAAAACCACCAAATTACCATTGGCAACTTGTGATAGATTTGATCGACACGGAATCGATAGGATGTAGGATTGTGCTTAACTGTTACTTTTGAATAACTGTTACTAACTGCTACTTTGAAAATGTTTTCTGTTACTTTTAACTGTAACTTTTTCTCCGTCAAGTGAAAACAGCACTTTCGCTAGTAGCAGATACGAGAAATAAGAGAAACCGTCAAAGCAAGTGAACTGCACCAACAAATACAAGAATAACAGATGAGAAGAGCACTTAACTAATAGCAACGATATGAGTAATAACGGATAAGAAAACTGCTGCCATTCAACAGTGTACTTCTCTTCTCCTATCCGTTATTTTTCGCGTCAGAGTAACAGATGTGAGAATGAGGATTGTAGCTTTTTACAAAAAAACAAGTTTCGGAACGAATAAGCTCCAGAATAACGCTAAGTGAGGTGTTAATAACAGTTACTTCTTAAGTGTTACTTTTCAATTGGCTTAACGGTTACTATTCGTTTGGGAAATTATCTGTTAGTTTTCAACGAACTGTTATTTTTTGCACACCTCTAATAGGATGCCCAAGTATGCAAACATTCCGTTGTTAACGAAGCTGACTTGTGATTAATTTTCTCTCTTCAAGTAAGCAGGTTTGGTACTGCGGTACTGGTTCGTACCTGCCCAGTCGGTACCATGGCAAATGCAGATTACTTTCTCTAGTTTAGAATCCATTTCGTGTCGGAGCCATGAAATAGCTTTGGAATATCACATATCCTGGCCTCGGCGATGCTTATCCTAGGCGACATTTAAAAATGAAAGTGATCTTGATCTTACAAAAAGTGTGATCTTCAAGATCAGATCATTAAAATAATGTGATCTTGAAGATCAAGATCAGATCACAATCTTGATCTTCAAGATCACGATCTGATCTGGGAGATCAAAATCGTGCCCATGTCTGGTAGTAAATAGGAAAGGAATTTGCTTCCCTTATGTCAACAGTAGTATCGTAGCTTAAACCGCTTTAAATTAGGTAGTGTCTAAATGTTCGTTACTCTGCTGCTTACCAAAATCGAATGCTATTTCCAAAATGCCAACTTTTGTTTTATAATGATTTTCCAAAATCTCTTGGTTTTTATTTTTAAGTTTTCTTTCAACTCTGCAATTCCGCGTGTATTGGCAGTGTTGAGTCAACAGTCTCGCTCCGATGCAGTTCAACACTAATTTGCTGTTCAACTCCGATCCGGTCCATAGAAAAAACATCTCAGTCCGGTACCAATCCGGCTCCGGTCCATACTCACCTCTGTCAAACAGCAATTTGCTTACTGCGTCATTTTCTGACGGTGCTTTTCTTCTTCTGTGACAATGTCAAATAAATCACATTATGTAATATTTGGCGTGGTAATTAACAAATATTGCTTGAACAACGAAAAAGTGCTTCGTGCGTCAGCAATTTTGATTTGCTTGTTGAATATTACACTACTTTGAAATTTTTTAAAACAGTTCATAGCTTTTCAAAATTGATAGAAGCAAAATATAGTATAGTTTCTTCATCTCAAATTTCTTGTTATGAACAAGTCAGTACGTTTTGTGACATTTTAAAGCTTCTCTCGGCGGCGATAGTTCAGTTGGAAGAACTTTAAGTTAGTGATTGAAAGGTTGCTGACTCATGGTTTGATTCTCGAACTGGCAATGCGCAACTTTTTGTTGCGTCTTTGGGACTAATTGAGAGCAAACAGTTTATCTGTTGTAGTAGCCCATTCTGAAGAAAAACTTGCAAACTGAACTTTAAAAGTTTGCTTTGCGTTGGCGAGGTTAGACAAACGCGTCGGACGTAAAGTGCTTGGCTCATCCGCAAGCTTCTCGATGCTGTAACAAAAAGCAGTCATCAGTTTCAACATACTATTGTGCGTTCTGTGATGATTGGACAGCATGGCTGGCAAAGCAATCAAAAAGCTTGAGCATTTAAAAGCATTTCAAATCATATTAAATCAAATCTTTCATGATGCTCACTGTATTAAGCTAAAGCGTGTATTGAGTTGGCAGGGCTCATCCCCGCGTCATTGCGCCTGCTGACAACACAGGTCTTTTTGTATAAATGTTGCAGCGTGGCAAGCCGTTTGCTGCACTATATTTGATTGAACTAGCCCAAAATTTGAACCACAAACCTTAGGCTTTAGAGAAGAACGCGATGCCGTTTTGACCAAGTGGCGTGTTTAAATGCATTTTATAAGTCGTAATATGCAAGTGTCGCGATTGTTGATACTTGGCTAGAGTACAACCTTTAATCTCTAGAATCGTCCACGTCGACTGAAACTAGAAAACGACTAAGATGTCAATTGACGAATCGAAAATGGCAGTTGATAGTTCCTTTAGCTTCTTGAATCTCAGAAAGCAGCACACCAATCTTAAATTAAGTCTTCTATTTAGATTGAAACACAAAACCACTCTCACTGACCAAAATCGCTCCGCTAACACTTCTCACTAAATGGCTACACGAGCCAACCCAAGATACACAAACTCGGCTTAACTGCCTACAAAACTAATATCTAAAATCACCCACTCTTAGAATATTAGAATAATGAATGAAAAACAACCCATCTACTTTATATTACGGCAAAAGCTATCGAATAACCCACAAAAATCCTTGATACGTCACAATAGAAAAAAATACACGAGCTTACGATAAACAAATTTCGACATAATTATGACATCACAAACTTCAAGCCTAAATATAGCAATTAAGAAGTCGTAAACAACCCAAACAATTAATAACTGCAGAAAATATTAGAATATACTAGAAAGGAATTATCTCGAATATCTCAAATATTCTATATCAAAAAAAGCGGCAAAAGTAGTAAATCAGTCACATGCACGTTAAAACACAACAAATAATTATATCTCCGGCATTCAAAATTATTATTCGTGACAGCAAGAAATAACTTTTCGATAGATATTTCTAGCATTTATGCTAATAACTTTCAACTTCTTTCATGCAAATTATACAGCAATGTTGTTTCATGTCATACAGACCAGTCCAACAGTAATTTAGCTAAGTCATGCAAATTAAATGTTTTCATTCACTTTTGATTGTTCTCTGCTTAAACTCCAGCAAGTTTAATTCCTATGGATTAGAAACAAATCACATTCCATCAAGTTCGTGGAACGAAAATATACACCAAGATTTCAGTGAGCCTGATTTTCGGTTTTATCCCTACAGTTTCCGGTCTCCAGCCGGGTATGACGTGCATCAATGTGCACTGTATTGTGAAAAAGAACCAAGGTAAGTTGGTAAATATTCTGGTGGTCTGGTCGGTATAATATTCCTAGGGAGGGCTCTTCAAAAAACAGCACATTTGCAGAGAAAAAACATCAAAACCGTAAAACCGGGATTTTTCAGCAAATTTTCAACAAAAACATCCATAAACTGAAGTTAAATTAGGCTGAAGACATTTTTGGGGGGGGGAGAAACACCTTTCTTCAAACATTTACGCAGAAGAACGAGTGTAGCCCTTTTTTAGAGCTCACGTCTTTTCCAAAACTCTTTGTCCAAATTTAATTGGGTAAATTAAGGTTTTATTTTTCAACCTCTTTTTTAACGTTGTCCCTTTATTTGCGTAATTTACATCAAATTCTCAACGCAAACGCTAGATTTGCTCTTGGAACCAATTACATACGTTTGTTTCTGAAAGCAATGTACATCAGATTTCCATCAAAGACATCAGACATCTGATTGCAAGTCAAAAACATCAGATCTAATGCAATTGCATCAACGCTGGGGACATTGGCTGTCGCAATGTTTTGAAGCGATCCTCAAATCAATTTCTCCCTGGATTATAAAACGTAGGTTTGTTTTTTTATGAGCGATTTCTCACCCTTCTTTACATTTTTTGTTGTTGTCGTTTTGCTGTCATGCGTGACGAGAAAAGCGTTAAACAACTAGTACTAAAAAAACTATTCTAAAACTTTTCTTAGCAAAAGATCAGTTGAAATGTTTTTATCCATATGGACTCTGCTCTTATAATTGAACATGGCTATGTCCACTTGTCCATGAACAATTAGCTCAATAAGCGTAATAGGAATTGCTGTATCTATCCGAGCACCGATCAGGTGTTGTTAGCGATGAACTCATACTGTATCAAAAAAAATCTGCTGCCTAGAAGTGAAACAAGTTAGAGGCAATTCATTTACTCTTTGCAATTCATTACTCTTAACATGTTTTTGAGTTGACTATGCAGATGCAAATCCTTCAACTTCTTGAGCGTTGAGAAAATTTGCGAGTTGAATGACGCTGATCGAGACTCAGTGGAGGTTCCTGGATACGTGCAGGTTGGCCAGACGTGGGTGGCCTCTGTGGATGGACTTGTTCCGTACCAAGGATCGCAATATTTCTCGAGAGATTATTTCGCACTTAAGTCGAAAGTAAGTGGTAAGTTATGTTAACGAATACGTAGTATTTAAAAAGAATTAACTTTTGATGCTGAGAAAAAAAAACGCCAGCTGTTGTTTGTCCTTTGGGTAGCCAGCAAGATCAGCACTGAGCATAGATGCTTGTGGTTACATTGCTCTTACATTTGTTTTTGTCCTTTGCATACAAATTCAATTTCAAAGGTGTCAAAGGCCTTTCCAAGATGGAATAACATAGAAATGAAATCTTGATATTAACCTTCAAAATTATATTCTCAAAAGGGCATTCTGAACGCTTTTATTTCAAAAATTTACTGTGAAACCATGGTGAAAGAACTTTGGCAATTTTTAGAATTTTTTTCACCAATTTTGATTCTCTTCGGCCAAGAAACCATAAGATAATCGCAATTCTTTTTCAACTTTGACGAAGGAAAAACGCTTTCCGAACATTACCAAACCTAACGAAAGTGCGTCAAAACGTCCCAAATTATTGATATGATCACAGCTGCAGCCAGGGGTGCCAAAACCCGGAGGGGGTTGGGGGATATATCCCCCCAATAAATTGGCTGTATCCCCCCCAATAATTTGAGTATGGTCTTCACCTGCATCTCTTCCAATAATTTGACTCTGGATTGCATCTGAGCGCAGGTCTGTACTTGAAATCGGGGAAAAGTGTTCCATTTCTGGTGAAGACCTTTTTTTTTGATCTTCACCTGAATTCGGGGGAAAAAGCGTTCCATTTCTGGTGAAGACCTTTTTTTGGTCTTCACTTAATTTGCTCACCTGAAAAAAATCTTGGTCGAGGTTCATCCCCCCCAATGTTGAAAATAGGGCAAAGTTGGGGTAAACTTGCAAATTATCCCCCCAATGCTCAACAAAGATTTGCACCACTGGCTGCAGCTGTCGAGGAAGTGGCTTCGTGCTGATGTTGATAACCATAGCAAATCCTTTACGAAATATTTAAGCTAAAATGCTTTGCACTAAAGTTTGCAATTACATAATTACGTGAAAACCTAACCGGCCTTCTGACAATTAGGTCTAAAACTACTTTCGTAATAATTGTATAAAACTTACTAGATTATTAAAAACTGTAATCTTAATCTAAGATCTAGCCAGTCACGATGCTTTAGCCTTTAACCAGGCATGTAGCCAGAACGGAACTTTTTTGGGGGCAAGCAAAAATTTGGGGGGTAAAAGAAAATTTTTGGGGAGCAAAGTGACGTATTTAGACGAGAAATGCACGAAATTTGTTAAAAATGACGTTCAACTAAAATTATTTGGGGGGCAAAGTAAAATTTTGGGGGGCAGTTACCCCCTGCTCCCCCCTGGCTACATTCCTGCCTTCAACATGCATCATTTTTTTGGATAGGCAATCTATAGTAAGCAATAGCTACAATAGGCTATAAGTTACTTTGCCTAAAGCACTAAAACCTTGTCTTGATTCCGAATACTTTGTTAGCTCTTGGCGGTCAAAACGCTCTAGGAAAACATGTTATTCTTACCTCTCTGAATTCAAACAGTAGTTGTTCCACTCATTC
>CAWYPQ010000070.1:0-63784 GCA_963965965.1 Trididemnum nubilum
ATGGGAGACGTAAATAAACAGGGCATTTTTCGGGTCCAAATTTGGGCAGAGCGTGAAATTTGGGCAGAGCAATTTCAGGCTCGGACCCGAAAAATGCCCTGTTTATTTACGTCTCCCATGGCTCGGTTCTGTTTCTACCCGGTTTGAAAAGCAAGTTAAATCTGCTGTCAAACAGTGCTTTCCCGCTGTGGAACCACGTGTTGTTTACTCTACCAAGGAGCTTCTCCCCGCTACCAACAAGGATGTACTGCCTGCTTTACAGAAAAGCAACGTGATTTATCAATTCTCATGCCACTGTGACAGTCGGTATGTAGGCCGTACTTCCCATAGGCTGCAGGACAGAATCAAACAACATGTCCCCAAATCTATCCGTTCTTGCTCTTCTTCCAAAAACGCTTACTTCCTGCTCGCCGGTGCAAATCTTCCACCCAGACTAATACGCAGTCTCTTGCTTCTGATTCAGCCATTGGATTTCATCTTTTACAAAATCCTACCTGCGCTCAACATTATGATGACAGCAGATTTTCTATTCTTGCCAAGGCCGCTCACCTTTTCATCTATCTGCTCTGGAAGCTACTTTCATCAAAACTTCTAACCCCGCCCTCTGCCGACAAAAAGAATTCGTATACAGCTTAAAGATTGTACACTAATGACGCCTTCTCATTGGTCCTTTTCCAGCCAATCACGGCTCGGCTTTTTCCTATAAATAGCCGCTCTTTTTTCTACGCTCTCCATTCTGACGATTCTTCTTGACAAGTGTCAGACGAAAAGCTTCGAAGATATGAACATTTTAATCAAGGCAATTCTCAAGTTCTGTGCCACCAACCAACTCTTCAAAAACAGAAAGACTTAACAAAATAAAACTGTGTTGAAAACCATAAATTTTTAACCAGACATCTGGTTCAGTTTTTTTTTATGTATAGTTTTAACGATTGAGCACTTCAACGTACGTAAAAAACATAGGTTCTTGCAAAAAACCATGAGCTCACAATTGCATTATCTTCTAAAAAAAATAAATACCAAATCAACAAAAGTTGAATAACTTAGTTTAGTATTGGTTTTTAAAACTGGGATCGTACGATTGTGCTATAAATAGAGAAAAACAAGATTGCCGAAAATCAGAAAAGCAGTATAATCAATGGTATCAACGATTCAACAAAAAACTGAAATCACATTACTCAGTCAACGTAACATATTTTTGTATCATAAGGAACACCTAAAGTATTTTTCATTTCGTAAGAAAATGAAGGTGCGTCTTTTGTATGGATAAGAATATATTTTTCATGATTTAATTTAGTGCACCTTATGTAAAAAAAATAAAAGCAAAAATGGTCATATATTGATATAATGCATTTTATGCTCAGATGCGTCTAAAAAACATAATATCTTGAAAATCACAAAATTGCATTACTACAGTTAACTAAAATTATGTAACGAAGTAATCTGTAACTATGTAACGAAGTAATTATGTAACGAAGTAATTATGTAACGAAGTAATAAAGTTAAAAAAAATAACACAACCAGAAAAACACTAAAAAATATAAATTGTAACCATTATCTGCGCATATTAAAACTAAAAACAC
The DNA here is from genome assembly GCA_963965965.1 of Trididemnum nubilum. NCBI lineage: Eukaryota > Metazoa > Chordata > Ascidiacea > Aplousobranchia > Didemnidae > Trididemnum > Trididemnum nubilum. Next base: position 1,584 of record CAWYPQ010000070.1, read on the forward strand.
AGAAAATGTTGTCAGACAGACAGAATTCGAAGTGACTCGATGGTGCAAGTAAAATTAAAGCAATTAGGAAGACTACTGCACTAGAAATTTTTACGGAAAATTTAAATCGATTCTCTAAATTTTAAAACCAGTTCAAACCTGTAACCCACGCTCTAGAACTAACATCTTGACCTTAAAATACGCGAGTGAATAATCTTCATTCACGTTTTCCTCTACTTAACATGAAGTTTCTGGGTGAAGTAGTCACTTTTTAGCAATTATTGCTGCTCCAACAACTTCAAAAAATGCGAAAGAGCTAGCCTATAAATCAAATCTTTTACCGCCTAATCTACAAAGCATACTAGTACCTTACATCTCTCAGAAGAATGATCAGAGGTGGGTTGCGTAAGCATGAAAGTTGCGCCGCAAGAGTTTCCGCAAGCCCCCAAAAATAATTACGACGCAAGCGCAACAGCATGCGCAAGTGTGACGTTTTGAAAAGCATGATTTTAAAAGGTGGATTTGCACAGTATCCGTTTTTTTTCTGCCCTTGTTTGTTTTCGAACGTATTAGCTTCTCCATGAAAAAGTATGTTGTTTTTTGTCCGCAGTTTTACATGTCTAAATTCTAACCAGACCGTAACATTTTAGATAAAAGTTTTCAAAACAAAAATTTTTGTAAAGGGGTACAGTTCTATTTCGAAATTCGCTTGTATCTTCCATACACGAAGTTTTTGAACAAAATTTTTATCACCATGTTATACAGTTTACTTAGTGCAGATATGGAGTAACGAAAATGCGGACAAAAAAAGCGCATACTTATGTTTCATAGAGAAGCAAAAGCGTACGAAAACAGACAAAAGCAGACGAAAAAGGATTACAGTGTGAATCCACCTTAGTTGGTCCAGTATGCTCAAACTGCACTCGGTTAAGATACGAAACCAATACGATACGTTATTTAAAACAAATTATCTCGATACCAATCAGGAAACATAAAATTATTGATTTTTTCTCAAAAATACTAACATTTGGAAAAATGCACATCGCTGAACCCCGCTCGCATTGGGCGAATAGCCTCTTTAACCAATAAAAAAAGACGCTTAACTCCTACACTTCTGAGAATTGGGGTGTTAAATTCCACTAATAAAGTCGTTATGTGCTGGCAAGAAAACGACTTCGCAATCGTTGTTTTGTCTAATGGCCCGTCAAAAAAATTGGTGACCAGCTTCGGTACATTTGTGCTCCTGGAGCAATTAGCATCACACTCTGACGAATGGGGCATACTAAAAAAATCATGGTGTTTTTTGTTTAAAAAATGTTAAACCATCTAATAGTTAAAAGCTACCGATGCTGTCACTTTTGTTAGCAATATCTTTTAAATCTTTCCGGTCTAGCGAAAAGGTTGTAAATAGTAGTTTTTGTTGTTTCTTGTTTTGAATTACGGTATAAAACGTAAGACTATTGCTGTTGCAAGCAACGCGTTACATTTTGCCCAATGAAATTTTAAGATTTTCTAGGAACATGTTGCGTAGTTCTAGAAAGACAATTACAACAATTTTTTTTCAATCCTTTTGCGTGCTTGAAGCACGCAAAACGTTAAGCTTTAAAACTCTGGCCTGCAAACGTCAAAACAACTTACTAATTTTTCTGTTTGAAATTTTATTTTACTATACCATTCTTTGAAATACTCAATTGAAAAATTTGAAAAATCGGCAAATACTTCAGAGAAAAGTTACAGCAAAAGAAGACCCTTGCTGTGAATTCAATCGAAGTTTTGCAAGCAATAGACGAAAGCAATTTGGCATGACGAGGCTTTTATGAACTTACCTTATCAATGCTTTTCTAAAGTTTAATCTCAGTTGATTTAAAAACAATCATTTTTACTCGTATTTGAATTGCGCTTATTATTGCTCAAATACTTGCGGCGCAAGCGTTTAAAGATAAATTGCGGCGCAAGCGCTGTCGCAAGTAAAATAGTTGCAGCGCAAGTGCGTACCTCTGAAAACGATAAGCTAGCTAACCCTCTAATCTCCTTCCTTAAAGCTCGCCGTAAATGGTGCGTCACTTCAATTTCCAATACTTTTCATGAACAAATTAAGCTAAAACTTCGTGAAAATTTAAGTACTGCCTAAATCAAAAATTCACTGGTTCTTATGAAAAAGAAGATAATGTAATTCACTTACCTTGACATGTTTTTACCATTGCCATAGCCAGCATCCACAACTATTATATTGATTTTGAACAAAAATATTTTGCCCAATCACATCGCTTGCATGACCATATTTGATACCTTCTTACCATTAAGCCATATGCTCAAAGGAAACAAAAGACTTTTACTTCCGCATGTTTGTTAAAAAAACACAGATTTCAATGTTGGCAATTTACTTCAATTAATTTTAAATCAAACAGTGTAGTTTGCAATTGAACCTAATCTGTTAAACATTTTTGTGAAGAATCAACACTAATTACCGACAAAAATTGTTTTACGATTAATATTAACTCACAAATTTACAATGCAGCGGGCATCATTAATTGAACGAAATCCCAATTTCTCTTTTTTGTCAAACTTTCGCTGATTTAACATCTTTTTGTTGGCTTCACAGTCGTTTTTGTGGAGAAGCTGCTATTCTCGAGCTTTTTTTATCTCTTTTTCTCCTAGGCCAACGCTTAATTTTTTAAATTTTTATAAAAGCTTAATAAAAGTTCTTAAATACGAGCTGCAATAACTTAACATGAACAAGGATTATGCTAATGTAACATATCAAAAATTTTCCAAATTTGATCAAAATAACTGCTCAGCACCTTTTTCTCTCTCTTCTGCCGCTGCTAAAATTGTTTACTCAGCAAGTCGGTTTACTATTATTACATCAGTTTCTATCTAGGTCATCACGTGGTAAAAAGCAAACTGTCTGCTGCAACGTCACTAAAAAACACAAGTTGTGCAACGGATGAAATTGGTCGCCATTTTCGTGCCCAATTGATCAGGTCGCACAATGGCAAGCATTGGTTACAGTGATAGGAGTTGATTGTGGAGGTGTAAAACAAGCTTAAAAGAGGTAGTATTTCAACGAAATACACAATTAGTTATAAAAAATCATGACATTGTTAGGCTAAGCTTCGGCTTAAACGTTTTAGCGCTAGGTTATTGATTAAAAAACGAAGAAAAGTAGGCCAATTGGCAGGCCTAAACTAGCCTTAAACTGTTACAGATTTCATTATAGTGTTAAACAATTTTATGGTTTAAAGCAGTTTCAGACTGTTTTAAATGAACTAACAAACGTTATGCAGTGAAGCATATATTCAAAAATTAGGTTTGTGAAGCATAAAATTGGTCAAGTTGGTAGCTAAATGCTGCACAGCCAACAGGTCAGAACAAAGTCCTAGCACTAATTCAATGATTAAACTAGAAGTAATTGGGCCTAATTGACAGCAAAATTTTATTTTGTTTGAACCAAATCAAGAACAATTTGAATTTTTTAAAAATATCTCAGCTAACAGGCTAAGTTGGAACATGGAGATGAACATATAGGTTAGAATTTTAAGTCTAGGTCAAGCCTGTAGCAGTGTAGCATTACTGGTAACCATGTAATTATAGCCTGATTTAGTGTTCAAACCTACAAGAATAGTTAGTTTGGTATTCTAGATTATTGAGCTTAGGTAAGCTTAGTTTAAACTATTAAATGTACTGTAGTATCTAGCAGCATTAACTTCTGGTATAGCGTAGTAGGCCAACCAATATAGCTCATAATGTAGCTTACCATAATTCATTTTCACCAATTCATTAAAAGTTAGTCAGGAATTTTTGAAATAGATTAATTAGAATGTCTGGTTGTGCTGCCCCGAATTTTGCTTCGCACAGTCGCAAAGGTGTTCGTTTGTTTCTTTTTCCTAGTGACCCGCAACGGCGCAAACGATGGTTGATCAATTGTCGTAGAGATAAATGGACTCGATCAAAACATAGTAGGCTTTGTGAGGTTAGTCAAGTTTTTATGTATCGGTACTGGTAGTCAATATAGTAAAATATGGTACTAGTTTTATTTCCTGCAGATTTGGCGTGCTTGTTTTTATGTTAGGCTAGTGTAAGCTAAGTATTCAGCCAATTGTCAAGTGTATTAGCAGCCATGCTGTTGTTTCAAATTGAGCAGAAATCAGGGAATTTTTAGCCTTAAGTACTGATGAAGCATGTGGACATGAGATTTTACAGATATATACTACAGTACTTTTAAGTAAAATTCTAGTCCAGCAGCCACCTGAGACCGTTGCCTGAGACTACTGGTCAGTGAAAGGAATGCGCCTTGCCATGATGGAAAAAGAGAGGAAATATTACCCTCACATTTAGTTTGCATGTAATCAACTTAATTACAATAGTTTAAATTAACCTGTTTATCTAGAATCATTTTGAGGAAAATCAGTTTGAGTCAAATCGAAAGGATAGAGTGAAAAAATCAAAACCATCTGCTATCCCAACTCAGTTTCATGTACCAAATCCACCAAAAAACTTAAAAGTAAAAGAAGGGTTTTAAAAAGATCGACAGGTTTTCTCATGAAGTTGAGATCGTTATTTAGTGTTTATTAATTAAAGCCTTATATTAGACTTTAATAACTTAATTTTATGAACTTCAATTTCAACTGATTGTATACTATGCAATTGATAATACCTGATATAAAATGATAGACTAATTGCAAATTGTTAATTTTGTAAAAATAAGTCGGAGAGGTTTAATATTTTCTTGTTTTGGTATGTATGCTTTCCAACGACCAATGTTATTTGCCAGTATGTATGGTGCTGAAAGAGATCTTACTACATCAATAGATCAACCATCTCTCTATTTAGTTGGCCTGACATTTAATGAGTAGCTGCACTTTGGTAATAGTTAAGTTAATTTTGAAAAAACATTGCCATAATTACAAAGAAAGGGATTATTGAAATTCCTCTATTAATAGACATGCTTCACAACCCAGATTTTTTGTACTTTGTTTTGCTCAAATTTGGCAATAAAATGTTTATGTAGTGTGTGGTTTAAAACCTAATATTTATGATATAATACTTGTGTTTTAGCAGTATGATGGTATGCATGTACCGCAGCCAGGGGCGTATTTAGGGGGGGCCATGGTGCCATGGCCCCCCCCCTTTGGGTTGCCAGGATAGTAGAATTAGCATAGAATTATATGCAAAAGTGTGACACGGCCCCTCCCTTTGTTACTTAGGCAGAAAGTTTGAGTTCACAAACGAACAGAATCTGGGTAAAGACTTTTTTTGGCCAAAAACCTGACTAAATTTGAGTGAAGACCTTTTTTTTTTTGGTCTTCACCTAATTTTGGGCAGCAAAACGGACTAATTCTGAGTGGAGCAATTTTTCTTTTGGTCTTCATTCTTGTCAAAATTTCTGCCCCCCCCCTCATTTCAAAAATCCTGCGTATGCTACTGGTTCTAGACTAGGAACAAGTTTATTTATTAGTGTAAATCAAATGCAAAGATGACCCAAACTTTCTGCTGTAAGGCCACAACTAGAATTATCATGATAAAAAGTTTTAAGTATACCATACGCCAGTAAGAAATAAAAAGCGTATTTCCCCTTGAAAGTTTAGTGTCTATCCTGTCTATAATAGCCTATACAACTTCCCATGGCTGTCATGCTTCATGCAGCAATTTCATTAAAAAATTCATTCTTTAGACTAGCCTATCCCTGGGGCGTATTTAGGGTCGCCAGGATAGTATAATTAGCATAGAATAGTATGCAAAATTGCGGCATGTCCCCCCCTTTTGCAAGTTGGGCAGAAGCTTTGATGACACAATAGGTGTGCTTTGAACGTTTGTTTCAGGCTTGCAGCGAAGTTTGGGCAAAAAATCGGATTAAATTTGATTGAAGACCTTTTTTTTGCTCTTCACCTGATTTTGGGCAGAAAATCGTACCACATTTGAGTGAAGACCTTTTTTTTTGGTGTGCTTTGAACGTTTGTTTCAAACTCGAAGCCAAGTTTGGGCAAAAAATGGGACCAAATTTGATTGAAGACCTTTTCTTTTGGCTCTTCACAGAAAATCGGGCTGATTTTGGGTGAAACAATTTACATTCTGATCTTTGTTCTCAAATTTTCTGAAATTCCTGGTCCCCTCCCCCTTTTTTTAAATCCTGCGTACGCTATTGACCGGAGCTTATTGAATTGATTTTAAGAGTCGACGGATCGTGGTACAGCATCAACCGATGATCACACCTACTGTAAACAACGTTTTCCAGAAATTGCAGAAACTTTTCCTGACCAACAAGAAATTTATTTGGATGATTCGTTGACCAGTACTGATAACTCTTGTGCCAGATGCCATCAATTGGAATTGGAAAACAGGCAGTTGAAAAGAAAGGTTTTGTATAGCATGTTCACTTTTTGTTTATACGTGTTGATTTAACGAATTAATTCAAATCAAATCTTTCATTATACTCGCTGGATTACGCCGAAGCGTGTAACGAGTTGGTGGAATCCATCTCCGCGTCATTTCGCCCGGGCAACACAGCGCCTTTTAAAGAAATGTCGCAGCGGTGGCGAGCCGTTGGCAATACTGTGTCCGATTTGACCAGCCTGAGATTTGAACCTCAGACCTCCCGCTCCAGAGACGAACGCGTTACCGCTCGACCAAGTGGTTGGTCTTCAAGCATATTTAATTTAACGAATTATTGTAAGCTAACCACAAGTTTTGCCACACCAAACAATAAAAGTTTATTGTCTGGGAAGATCATGACCATGAAATGCACAGAACCACGAACAAACAGCAGTCAAATATACCTCATAGCGTATGATTTGCTTTGAGCTTTCATGAATTTTCAATGTGGTAACAGCGTAAACCTGTAGGCTGCCATTGCGCGTAATAGCATATTATAGTGTACCCGTTCTGTTTTATGTTGCATGCCACATTGCACTTATGAACAGATAAAATTATCTTGCAGGTATTGTTGTTGATGCAAGAAATTCGAATTGGATCCGCGTGGAAACCAGTTCAATCTGGAATCAAGTTGGCAACTTCGAGTATCTTGTCTCTCCATCGCCGGCTTGCAGTTGATGGAGAATTAAAATTTTTGTTATCTGCTAGATTTACGCAAGATGCTTTGGAAAATATTTTTTTGCAAGTTAGGGCTAAAGGAGTGCTTCATCCCAAACCGGTTCAATGTAGGCTTTCTTTGCGTTTGATTTGCTTGGCTCAGTTTATGGCAGTACCATCATCAGGTAGTTATGATGTAGACGACGCTCCTCATCTGATAAGTTTTCTAAAATCTAGCAAAGATGATTATCCAGAAAATGACGAATCATTTTCTATGCAGAATGATGACGATCAAGCTGCTTTACGCGTATTGAGCACAGCTGCTGCTCTTCTGATATTTGTGAATCCAACGGTTTTTATTATGCTGCGGGTTGGGCAATTCGTAAAGAATTGCAGAAAATTAATTGCAGTGCTTGTTCAAACTGCTTCTCGTCTAGAACACCGGAAGTGCACCTTCAAGGGTTTTCGGTGTTGACTTCCATGAAGTCTTATCAGCCGGAGTTTGGTATGACAAAAACTACCAACTACTTATGCCATACCTCCAGTGCAAGCTTCACTTTGCTGAGAAAAGCCGAAGTATTTTTAAAAGAATACCGAAGTCATTTGCTGCGCAGTTAGTGCCCTGAAGAAATTATTTTGAATAAAATTGTCTATGATCCTAGTGAATTCCCTGTTTGTCATAGTGTTGTGCCTGCTATTCTCAAGCGATATGTCAAGTTATACGCCTTCATGTTCTTGCTAAAGAAATAAATGAAAAACATGACAAAAAGCAAGATCTTTGAAGCAAAACAGCTACACGTTCTTGTATATGTTGGCTAGTTGTTATAGGGTAGACACTAGACATGTAGACAAACTTTGATGATCGAATAAAAATGATGATGAAATCAAAAATATAGGGAAGCTAATCAATATTCAGTTTAGATTATGGACGCAACTGCAGAAGATTTTGGGAAAGAAGCAATGGATTGCTTTCTGGATTTAAAACGGCTCTTTTCAGAGCCACCCGTACAAACAAAAAGAGTGTGTACAATTGCAAGTTTTTATGAAATAAACGAGAAACGGGCGAACAGCTTAGGGCAATAACGACTGAGCCTACATGGACCGCTCTTAGTTGCTGCCTCAGCAGTCGGCATGGTGCTAACCCATAGGCGTAGCCAGGGGGGGGGGGGCCGCCCCTCCCAATTGAAATCTACCAATGATAAAAATGTCACAAAAAGACTATTGTTTCTTCTGTTTTAGTTTCTTTTAGCATCTTCGCGTGCAACAGTACACGCGTACTACTGTAATTAACAACAATATTGATCAAGAGGGCCCTGGTACCTCAATTTAATCTTTGCTAACCAATTCAAACGGGCCCCTTACAACAGTATTTAAATGGCCCCCAACAATAATATTGATCCAGGGGGCCTGGGCCCCTCAATTTAATTTTTGCCAACCAATCTAAATGGGCCTCCTACAATAATATTTAAATGGCCCCCAATTTAAATAAAACCCCGACAATAATATTGATTCAGGGGGCCCGGGGCCACTTTAATTTAATTTTTGCCAACCAATATAAATGGGTCCCCCACAATAATATCTAAATGGGCCCCAACATTACTATTGGTCCAGGGAACCCGGGCCTCTCAATTTGATTTTTGCCCACCAATTTAAATGGGCCTCTCACAATTAAACCTTTTTATGAACGTAATGCAATAACCAGGGACGGATTTAACAGATGGCCCACTGCCAGGGGCCCGTGCTCATTTAAGACTTTTTTTGATCTTCACCTATACAGTATTTGGCTGGAAAATATTGAGAAAATCTCAAATGCCAGGGTTCCAATTCAATGTGAATCCGGCTCTGGCAATAACATGGTTAGTAGGCATAACCATCGATTGTACATTTTTCAATAACAATTCACTTCCACCTAGCCAGTTTTTATGAAACAAAATACTTTTGAAAAAAATTAGCTACAATAAGGGGAACGCTCATTGAACAAAATTTTGAATTGAGAGGGCCTGGCCGCATACGTATGTACTCCTATAACTGGTTGTTTTCATCGCAAAACAATAATCTCTTCAGGAAAATTTTTGAGTGGATCGTTATTCACTGCTAAAATATTGCAAGAGGCAATGTACTTCACTTCCCCTACTACCTGGACCAAGTCACTTACAAAATTTAATTCCAAAATGCAAGGTTTTAAACGTGTTTTGAACTTAAATTGCTAGCAAAAGAAGGACTGTACAGCTTAATTTTTTCAATTGGGTTTCAAATGTTAAAAATCTAGTACTTTCAAATGTGGCTCTGAATGCGTGCGAAATGTGATCCAATGGTGTTAAAACAGCTTTTTTTTCAAAAGGTTAGGTACGAAAAATTGCCCAGTGGCTGGGGGCTTCGCCTCCAGACCCCCGTCAATAATACGTTTGAATTACTGTACACCTTTACTCTACACGTCTCCCAATTTAGACGTTTTCGTTCAGGCCCTACCCCCGAGAACGAGTTCCTAGTTACGTGCCAACACCAGGCCACGGCTTCTGATCTTCCATTCTACGATATCCTTGCCCCCACAAAAAAATTCCTCTTTCGAAGTTTCTGATGACGTCATTGCATGTGATTTGGGCCCCCCCAGAATCAAAAATCCTGGCTACGCCTACGTGCTAACCTATGGTCCGTTTTGTCGAAGGAGTTGCATAAATATGTGACTCGTTATTGCATTCGTATAGGGAGAATATTTCACTAATAACTGAATAAATAAGAAAAATTTTTGACCGGTGATGACGGTAAAGATACCGGTAAAAAGTCTTTCTGGTATCAACTTCGCAAGAGTTTAAAATACTTTCTGGTTGCGTTTCCACCAACCTGCAGGGTAGGCAGCCATATCATAGGCCGATGAAGTTTATTAGGCAGAACTTCAATTCAGAAAATCAGAGTGACTATGAAAAAATTAGCCCTCCTTGGCAATTTGAAGGTTTTGCGGGTATGATTGCAGGAGGTAAAAAATGCGTTAAATCAGTTCGTGGTGGCCATCACTTAGTTTCAATTAGTTAGTAATTGCTTTATTTAAGTAAACGCAATTGTTTTTCGAATGACTTTCTCTTTTGCGAACCCACAAAAAGAGTCAAATTTTATTTTAAATATGCGAAAACTGCATTACTTTGAACTTCGCACGGTTGGCGATATCAGCATTGGGCACGAAAATGGCGGCATAGTTACGTAACAACGTGACCAATGCGCTGCATAACTTGTGTTTTTTAGTGACGTTGATCTGCTGAGGTGCGATTATCAACCGCGTCCAGTAATTAAAATAAACAACAAAAGTTTTGAACAGCGCATTATACGTTTTAGAACGTCTTGCTTTAAAAATTGCAAACAATAAAGGGTGATAATTAGCACACAAGGCATTATCTTCGCAGATTGCGTTACATTCCACGCATTTAACTCAGCGAGATGAACAGTAACACCGTAATAAATAAGTCAGTTTAATAAATGTCACCGAACCTAAATTTTTGATTTACATTTTGCTTAAAGATTGTCAATAAACTTTAGTTAACAAATACAACTGACTCTAAATATTTCTAATATTAAATTTTCTTTGACCCCAATAGACTTAGTCAACAAATTTAAACGATCAAAAACTTTATCATAGCCTCAAAAACAATTTTAAAACAGCACTTAATATAAAAACTTTGCTGATATTGGTATTAAGGAAATTCACTGGAACAAAATTTTGAATCTTAGTAGATTTTTGAATTTTAGTAGATTTCTTACTTGCAGGGGTGCCCGATCCTTGTTGAACATTGGAGGGTGAATAATTTGCGATTTTACCCCAGTTTTGTCCTATTTTCAACATTGGGGGGATGAACCTCGACCACGATTTTTTTCACGTCAGCAAATTAAGTGCAGACCAAAAAAAAAAGGTCTTCACCAAAATTTCAAGAGTTTTTTTTCCCGAATTCAAGTGATTCACATGCAGACCACAGTCAAATTATTGGGGTGGATGCAGATGTAGACCTTAGTCAAAAAACGCTTATTACATAGAAATATTCCACATAGAAACTCATTCCACAGTAGAAACACTTCTCATTCTGTATTGTGTTTTAATTTTTTGATCCTTAATTTTATGCTGTTCCGAATGTTTGCATTGACTAGAATGTGTCTTTAACCCAAATTTTTTTGCTTTGACTAAATTTTTTGTTGTACCGAATTTTTGTATTAACCCAAATACTTAGAAAATATTTCTTTGGCCCTAGTTTTTTGTTGACCCAAATTTTTGCGGTGACCTAAAGTGTTTCTTTGATTCAATTTTTTTACTGACCCAAATTTATGCAATGACCAAAAAACTTTGACCCAAAATTGTTTGCTGTCCCAAATTTTTGCAATGAACTCAAAAACTTTGACTCAAATTATTTCTTTGACCAACTTTTTTTGACCCAAATTTTGCACTGACCCAAAAATTTTGACCCAAAATTTTTTGCTCACCCAAAGTTCTGCAATGACCCAAAAACTTTGACCCAAAATTTTTCGCTGACCCAAATTTTTGCAATGACCCAAAAATTTGATCAAAAATTTTACTTTGACCCAAAATTTTTCACTTACCCAAATTTTTGCTATGACCCAACATTTTTCGCTGACCCAAATTTTTGCAATGACCCAAAAACGTTGACCCAAAATTTTACTTTGACCCAAATTTGTTGACCCAAACTTAACGGCGACCCAAAATTTTACAATGACCCAAAAATTTTGGGTCAAAGGTTTTTGACCAGGATTTTTTGGGTCAGCTGGACCCAAAAATTTTAACAGTGTTGTGGAATGCTTTTGGTTAGCCTGTGACACCCGATTTAGTTTTATTAGCTAAAAATGACTCAACGAAGATAGGGTGCTACAAAATTTTTAATTAAGAACTCAAAGATCTTATGTCTGTGGGCCTATCATTACTCTATTGCAAGACATTCAAGTTTCTAACTTTGTTTGCAGCCCTAGTTGGAATGATCGACGCTGGCGTTACCAGTGTCGGATCTAGGAGGGTCCGGATCCCCTGCTTAAACCGCGGAGAAATATAAGAAAAACTTGTAACATAGAAAATTCACTGCAATAACTGGAGCAAAATCCACTTCTTGTCCAGCACTAACTGTAAAATACTTGATGGGGATGCTGGGACGTGGTAAAAATGAACATCTTTTCCAAAAATATCTTTTTTTGTAAAGCAGACGAATTAGGTTAAAACTTTGTAGTTTTTTGATTTATGATCTAACAGCTTGTAACGTGGTAAAAAAAAGGCTGAAATTTTATCATTAGTCACCGCCCTCAAAGCCAATCTGCCCATTTACGCAGTCAGTTTAATCGTGATTTGCACCGCCAGTTTCTGTATGTACCACATGTTAAAAGCATTAATTTTTTCTAAAGTAAGCCTAAAATTAAGTTATTTTTGCAAAAAAATTGCAAAATCTTCCAGTACTGGGGGCTCTGCCCCTAGACCCCCTTGCCTCCGGCGGTTGGGGGCGTTGCCCCCAAACCCCCAATGACTTGCTGCGGCTGAATCTGCTCTTATTTAATTGATAGTTCATTGTTATTTTTTGGTATTTCTGAGACGTACTAAGTATACTCTGGCTTTGTTGAAGTGTTTAATTGCATGATAGTAAGTCTGCAATGTAGATGGTAATAACTGCACGTAAAGTATCGAAAGTGCCCTTTGAAAAACTGCCCCCCGCCCCCTTGCCCTTCAGTTCGCAGTTGCAGTAGTCGAGAACAGACGTATTCTTTTGTTGCTCATTGCGAAATAGAAAATTGCGAAATATAGGCTTAACACGAAATGACACGTGGTAAATCTAACAACTCAAGTTGCAGCTTCAATGAAGAGAATAGGGAACTATTGCAGAATATAAATAAAACAATGAAAGACTTAAAAGAAGAAATTAAATCATTACGTGATGAGCTCAACAAAAGTAAGAAAGATCTAAAAATGACTCAAAGTGAAAATCAAAGACTAAAACAAGCTCTAAATCTAACCAACTTTAAACTTAATGAATTAGAGCAATATGGCAGAAGAGAAAACATACGCATTCATAATATTTCCGAATCTGAAAATGAAAATGACGATGGTGCAGATGTCCTATTTAAAGTAGCTGACCCCCTTAAAATTGAACTTGACGAACGTGACATACAACGTGTTCATAGAATTGGAGCAAAGAAAACCTCAAAAAATGCGAAACCACGCCCCGTTATTGCACGTTTTGTTTCTTTTCAAAAACGAAACCAATTTTTGTTTGAAAAAAGCAAGCTTAAAGGAAGTCGATATTTAAGCAATGCATTTATTACTGAAGATTTGACTCCTCTACGATCTAAACTGCTTAATTACACTAAATATAAATGCAATGATGAATTTGTGCTATGCCATTCATATAACGGCAAAATACGCATGAAAAAATCATCGATAAAAGCAGGTTTGCCACTAGACAAGAATGGTAAGGACCAAGGGACAGGAAAATGGCTTACTGTATCATCAATTGATGATCTATTCAAGTATAATGTCGACATTGATTTTGAAAAACTGAACTATTTGCCTCTAAAATACAACAATAATTTGGCTACTGATCAATCTGATAGCGAGAGTGATAGTAAGGCTTTTTAATAATATACATAATATTTTAATTGCGTGTAATTTTTTTGTCAGATATTGATATTACTCAACATAAAATGACTTCCTCATCTATCGAATTTGTTTGCAAAACTTGTTCTAATTTTGGTGTACTAAATGATAGCATTGCATGTGTCAATTGCCGATTACGTAATCATGTGACCTGTTCTACGCAAATTGATCAATTCCCAGATTTAGTCGCTCGATTTAAATGCAATGCTTGTTACAGTATTGAAGGTTACTTGGGGTCAACTCGGCATTGTTCTAGTGCTGCCTCTAACATTTCAAACACTGCTCATGATAATGCATCAATTAAAAGCCTCATCGATAATGAATACCAAGACGTGCTATTTAACGAATGTAAATATTTTACCACTTACTCCCTAAATAATGCGCTTCGCTATCGACTTGATGACGTTTTAATAGTTCAGTTTAATATTCGAAGTTTGCAAAAAAATATTGATAAAATGTCACAATATCTCAGTGAGCTTGAAAAACAACCGGAAATAATAGCTCTAACTGAAACTAAATTGAAAGAAAATTATATCAGTGGTAATATTGAGCTACCAGGTTATAAATTCATTCATGTGAATAGTTCGACGCTCGCTGGAGGTGTAGGGTTTTACATCTAAGAAAAAATCAAGTTTTCGATTCTCGAAGAATTTTCAATTAATGTAGATGCTATAGAGAACATGTGGATAAGAATCGAGACAAAAAAAAGCCTTTAGTACTGGGAGTTGTATACAGACATCCTGTTAGCACCGTGGAGCATATTAACTTATTTTCCCCTCAACTAACTAACACGTTTCATAAACTTAATCTTCAAAAACTTGAGTATTACGCAGTCGGTGATTTTAATATTGACCTGCTTCAATTAGAACAAAAACATCACGTAAGAATGTAGGCTGATAGTTTAATAGGTTGCTCAGTAAAATGCCCAATAAACAAACCAACTAGGATAACAGATTGTAGTGAAACTCTTTTAGACCACGTTTACACCAACAACCCAAACAACAAGTATTTATCTGGTATAACTCTCAGCGCAGATTTATCAGATCACCTTGGTACTTTCATTACTGTACCTACAAAAAAATTAGATATCATCTACAAGGAACCCATGTTAATTCGAGACATGTCTAAATTTGATACTAAATTTTTTCTAGGAGATTTAAGTGCTGCGCTGGATATGTTGTATTTTAATGAGAAAGTTTGTGTAAATGAAAACTTTGAAAAATTTGTCTCGGTGTTTACCGAGACAATAAATAACCATGCACCTATGAGAAGAGCCAGTAGAAAAGAAAAGAAAATTAAATCAAAACCTTGGCTGTCATCGAGTTTATTAAAATCTATTCGTAAAAAAAATCAATTGTTTCAAAAATACTTAAAAACCAAAAATAGTTTAGTGAGCTCTGAATACAAAGCGTATCGTAATACATTAAATCGAACTATAAATGGTGCCAAACGAATGCATTATCATGAGTTGTTGAAAGATAACAAAGGTGATAGCAATAAAATATGGAAAATTGTGAACGAACTGGCAAGTATTAAAACAAAAGCTCGAGTTGACCCTACTGAGCTGATAACCGAAAACGGAAAAATCCTTACCAACTCTAATGAAATTGCGGAAAGTTTGAATGAGCACTTTGTTAATATCGGTCCCAAGATGGCAGACTCAATATTCTCGGCTGATCTTGATGGCATATCATATACAAAATCATTTACCAGTACAAAAATAAACAACTCATTCTTCTTAGCACCATCTACTACCAATGAAATTATAAACATTATAGATTCTCTTTCTGCTAAAAAGGCAACTAGATCTAAGGATGTAGAGACAAAATTCCTTAAATTAAGCAAAGTAATTATTGCACCAATACTTAGCAAACTTTTTAATATGTGCTTTAAATCTGGTGTATTTCCTAATTGTTTAAAAGTTGCTGAGGTTGATCCCATATTCAAAAAAGGAGATCAATCAAAAGCAAATAACTATAGACCAATATCGCTATTGTCTCAATTTGATAAAATATTGGAAAAAATTATTTACCATCGTTGAGTACATTTTTTGGCAAAATATCATCTTCTAAATAAAACTCAATTCGGGTTTAGACAAAATTCATCCACAATACATGCAATTACTAAAATATACGACCAACTACTTCAAAATCTTGATAAAGATTTATATACTTGTTGCATATTTCTTGATTTATCTAAAGCCTTCGATACTGTTAATCATACTATATTACTTGAAAAACTATATCGCTCATTTGGCATTAGAGGTGTTGCTCATGAACTCTTTCGGAGTTATTTAACAGATAGACTTTAATGTACTGTTGTTTCCCATTCTGTTTCATGTAATAGACCAGTTAGGTGTGGGATTCCACAAGGATCATGTTTAGGGCCTTTATTGTTTTTGTTATACGTAAATGATCTTCCCAATCTATCTCAATTCCATACGACTCTATTTGCTGATGACACACTTTTGATGCTTGCTGATAAAAATTTAGAAACACTTGAAACAAAGGTAAATGAGCAAATTCGACATGTTGATTATTGGCTTTGCAAAAACAAATTGTCTTTAAATTATTCAAAAACGAATTATCTGTTGATACATAAACAACCAAAAAAAACGGTGCATGAAAACTTCGTGATCCATCTAAATGACAAAACATTGAAACGTTCCTCTACGGTTAAATATTTAGGCTTGTTTATCGATGACACTTTAAACTGGTCTTCCCATGTTAATTACTTATCTCATCAGCTTGCTCGTTTTTCTGGAGTTTTTTACAGGTTGCGCAATTACGTAAACAAAGAAACTCTTTGCATGCTTTATTATAGCCTTGTATACAGCAGAATTCAATACGGCATTATTGTACGGGGGACAGCTGACAAAACTCGTATAGAATGTCTACGAGTAAGATTAAATAGAATTCTAAGGATAATTTTATCATGTGGTATTGAAACCCCAACTACAAAATTATACAGCGCCTTACAATTTTTAAAAATTGATGAAATATACGAATTTGAACTTTACAAATTTATGTATCAATTACATCATGGTAAATTACCCGAAGTATTTTACAATTCGTTAACAAATATTAACTCTATACATGTTCACGATACAAGATTCAAAGATTCCGCTACGTATTTTCTACCTCGAGTTAATAAAAATTTTTGCAAAAACCAACTTTCATACAGAGGGAACAAATTATGGAGTGAATTGAACAGTAACTATAAAAGTGTGCATTGGGTTTCTTCTAAAAATAAATTCAAAAAAAATCTTCTAAATCGTTATTAACTATTATTTGTTTTTGTTTTTTTTCTCGTCGATTTATTTATTTTCTTTTGATTTATTAATGTTCTAGATTAACTGTTGACTGCATCTACATCAGGGAGCATCTTGACTTGATAACCTAACGGTTTTTTTGGTGCTTCCTGCCATTATGCACATTTAGTTTATTGTTTATTCATTTGTGCTTTATGTTTGTGATAATTGGCAAAATAAATACTTACTTACTTACTTACTTCAGACGTTCCGGCACCCCTGTTGGTGCAATAGATGGTTAGTAATCATGTTAGTGCATTACGTTCATAATACGGTTAGATAATGGTCTGAGGTTGCAAATTTTGGGACAAAACCCTGAATTTCTCCCGGGTTATACGTTTAATAATGATTGGCAAGAATTTGAATTAAGGGGGCCCCCAGGTCGTCAATATTAATATTATTGTTAATTATTACTGATGTACGCGAAAATACTAAAATAAAGTGAAACTGAAGAAACAATAGGCTTTGTTGTCATTTTTTAAATCATCAGTGGCATTTCAATTGGGGAGCGGGCTCCCTGGTCCTCCTGGCTACGCCAATATCAACCACTTAGTAAAAAGACAGTAGGTTTATCCGTATGCTCATGGTTAAATGATTGCAAGTTTGTAATCACACCAACTATGAAATTTGGCATAGCCAAACTGCCAGAAACATTCTAAAAACATACCAAAAAAAGCTTAAACGCTAAACAAAAAAAGCAACCACAAACAATGAAGCTCAATCGAGGAGAGGAAAGTAAATACAAATCTTTGTTACGATGGAAAAGTTTTGTCACTTGGCAAATTGTCATTCTCAAACTAAAAATTAAACCTGTCAGCATCACTTGAGCTGTAAATTACAATGAACGTATTCTATGATCTGATGATGCAATGCCTACACTGTTTGCGCAAAGCTCATGACCACATTACCCTATTAATTTGCCGCAGATGATTAGCTACAAAACGTTTCCACATATTTTCAGTTATCACTATCCGTATAAATTTTTCTGTAAATGCCATGTGCAAAATTTAGTATGGAATTGGTATGAAAGTATGGAAGATTGCCTTCCATTCCATTCTTGAAGTCTTGCATTCCATTCCATTCTGGCATCTTCCGTATTCCATACCGAAATTTGCCTTCCATTCCATACCATGCCCAGGTGG
The DNA here is from genome assembly GCA_963965965.1 of Trididemnum nubilum. Classification (NCBI taxonomy): domain Eukaryota; kingdom Metazoa; phylum Chordata; class Ascidiacea; order Aplousobranchia; family Didemnidae; genus Trididemnum; species Trididemnum nubilum. The sequence continues at coordinate 19,672 of CAWYPQ010000070.1, forward strand.
CAGATACCAAATATGCAAGTCGATTGTGCGCTTGCAAGCTGAAGACAGAGATTTATCTATCACCGACCACTCAGTTACAACTTTCCAAAGCATCAGTGTTCAATAATGCATCTGTAGCAACCGGTGAGGCAACATCCCTCTAGCACTATCTTTAAATTTAGTTAACGATGAAATCAAGAAAGCCATTGCTATTACTTTATTGAAATATCCCAAAACCGATTTTCGAATAGTTAAGCCAGAACTACCAAAAATATATGAAGACAGCACTCTGCAAGGATTCATCAATAATAAATCATGGCTATTTTATTTTTGGATCTAATTGGAATTGAATCAATGTTTTTAAAGAGATTTTGCTCGAAATCAGTTTTATTGAAGAACTGATTACTTCTTGAGGTGATAAAGTGGAGCCCCAAACCTTTTTCCACAATATCCATTATTCACGAAAATATAACTTACAGTAATCCGTTTGACTTCTTACCATCAATTGGAACCTGCATTTTGCGGTTTTGTGACATCACCAAATGCATAATTTTGTGAAAAGTCTCAAAAATTGAGAAACGCGATTGCCAACTGGTGGCAATGAGTAGCCTATCACTAAATCTGAAAACTTGACTACTGCTCCTGGAACCCGTAGACCTTCTACCAGTACTAATCTACAATAAGCTTTTTGTGATGCCACAAAACTTAACACCAAAACGAAAGATTTCAAATGTGTTTTGGACTTAAATCGCAAGTGAAAGGAAAATTAAACAATTCATTTTTTCAATCGGCTTTCAAATTAAAAATCTAGTTCTTTCAAATGGCTCTGAACTCGTGTGAAATGTGATCCAATGGCATTAAAATAGTTTTTTTTTTTAATTAAAAAAAATTACAATGAACAATAATCTCGAATGAACAAAATCTCGAATGAACAAAATCCCGATGGGGCAAAATTCCGAAGTGAATTTTTTACACAAAATGCGAATGTGGTGATCAACAGCCTACCAGTATAACAAATTGATAATGTGGTGGAAAGCAAAGGTCAACTGCAAAAAAAAAAGTTTCAAAAACGATCTTTTTAGTTTAATGTAAAAAATTCAGAAGTTGCATAGCAGATTTTCAACTTAAATTTTCACACCAAAGAGGCGGTACTTCACTCACATATCTGCTTTCCCATTAGGCTAATATTTCACCAGCAACTGAATTCACACATAGTTTATCCTCGCAGTCCAACTAAATCTTCAAACCACACACGAGGGCATTCTGCACTTGCCCTCGTACCTTCTTCTCAGATTACTCTGATTAAAGTCTAATAACAAGGTCACCAGAAAGAGGATTTTCGACCAGTATCACATTGGCACTGCATTTAGCTCAATTGCATTGCGCTAGCATCACTATAGGCATGGACACCATATTTGACATCATATAAACAAATAACCACAATTGTACGCTAAATGCATATTTCAAACTTGTTTGTTATCGTCAGACGTATAACTGTGTAAATGCCTACTTTAAATTTTGAACCCAAAGCTAGCCTACTTGCCAGCAAAGCAAATTGCTATAAACAATGCCTATACGAATGATTTTCCGACTGATTTGATTCAATTTGATCATCTATATAATTGACAAACAAGTGATGTCCAAAGTTGCCGGAGGAGGATGATAAACGCTCACGATAGTTGTGTTTTCTATGTTGATATATGGCCTTTCCGAAACGAGTGCATGTGACTGTGGTTCAAAAGTCCAAACCTACACCCAAAACCTACAAGAGTGCCCCACTTTGAAACCACCGTGTCACAGGCCCGGCGCCAGGATAGCGTGACTGGGGGGGGGGGGGGCAGAAATAAATTTTGGGGGGCACGAGAAGTTTATTCATGTGAATTCGAGAGGGGCACGGGGGCACGAGAAATTTATCCCAGTGTGGATCAATGAACAACGTGAAGACCAAAAATTCACAGGGATTTTCCGGCTGAAATCAGAAATTCAAACAGTTTTTCTAGCCGAAACCAGGTGATCTCCAAAAAAAAAAATAGGTCTTCATCCCCAAAATGTCATGAAATTCGGTGTCAGTCCACAAAAATTACGAAAATACCGCTGACAAACACCAATTTGGGCCTCGATCTGCACTCCAGTAGCCCCGAGGCTGTTAATTTCTTCGGGGCACAATCCTCGCTTGGGGGGGCACAATTTTCGTTTGGGGGAGCACAAGCAGTCATTTGGGGGGGCACGGCCCCTGAATGCCCCCTCGTGGCGCCGGGCCTGCCGTGTCACCTCACTGAAGTAGACAATCCCCTTTTGCAAAACTATCTACGAAACTGCAATTTTCAACCTGAATTGTTTTTGTTGTTTTTTTTCTACAGTATATGTTTTTTCTTTGTTTATACGAATGAATCTATATAGTGACTCAAATGAAACTGAGAATAAGCAATCCACAGTCACAAAAAGCTAATTGGCGTACAGTTTAGAGCTGCGCAGTGCGCACAGAACTGACTAAAGCTGTTGTTGTACAGTATGGTGGAGTGAAAAAATTAAAATTTACAAAAATCTTTCGTAATAGTGAAAAAAATATGTAGTGGTATAATATAATCTTGCATACAAAAATTTAAGAAAAAATATTGACAACTTAGGTTGCCACAATGCACTTGAAAATTTCCACTTTTTACCAGTTAGCTTATTGCATTCTTTAGTATTAAATGTGGCAAATTTACGCATCCTTTATGACGTCATCATTGTTGGAGACATAATAAGAATGTTTCAACACTTACGGTTTTTTGCTTTCGTTTATTACGTTATTTACTATATGACTTTTAGAAGTTTCCATAAATAAAAACTGAAAGATATTGTCAGTTGCTAACAGTCCAGCGAAAAGTTGTATGAATGCACGAAGGCCGATGGGTATGTTATTTTATCAAGTAGGCCTATAAATAGATTGCTTTTTTGTTGAAGCTGGATGACACTATCTGTTGTTGTCTGAAGTAGTATTAGATCAGCGTTCTTGACTACGAAATCAGAGATAGGTGATCCAAAGACCAGTTGACAGAGGTAGCCCAAGATTTTTTATTCTGCAATGGTCCCTGTCAGACGGAAATTTTCAGTTTGTACCGCTTCCAGAAGGGAACATGGAAAATGTTGAAAAAACGCTTGACAGATTCCAAAATACAAAATTTGTTTCACGGATGCAGTACATCAGTTCATAATTGCCAATGCAATGCGGTAGGCCTACCGACATAGTAGAGGCGCAGTAAACCTAAATGCATAGGTGGGCAAGTTAACGCAAAACGTTAGCTTCGTTAACCACTAGTCCGTTAACAAACTTCACACCTCCGTTAACGTTAATCCGTTATTTTCAGCTTTAATTAATGGAAGTTGATAAAGTCCGTTGATCCGTTAACATTTTGCATGTAATTTACATTTCTTTTTATTCACTCGCTTCTAGAACACGTATTGACGCTGTTGAGCTGATTGCAAGGAAATATTTATTGCTGTTGTGTTCTTTCAATGTTTTGGAAGTTACGTTTTACAGTCTAATCTAATTTCAAGATAAAAATAAGTTTAAATCTGAAATGCACAAACGAAGCTGCGATTAGAAAATCTTTGGAAATTGTGAACAGTGACAATTAATAGACCAATGAGGCTGCAGCTTATTATTTGCCTCAAAAAAGAGCTCTTTTCTTCGCTTTCTATACCGGTAAAACTCGTGCTAATACGCAACAAGTGTTACCAGTGCAAGCTGGTTTGTACCGGTACGATGAATGAATGGTGCAAGATATTAACGATAAAAACCTTAACGGAAGTTAACAGAAGTTAACGGAAGTTGCTTTAGTCCGTTAACAGAACTTAACGGAAGTTAATTTTGTCCGTTAACATGAAAAAAGTTTTTAACGGATTAACGAGTTTATGAAAAAGTTAGCTTCGTTATCAACGGATTAACGATTAACGGACTTGTGCCCACCTATACCTAAATGTATAATTCAATGGTATTAATATCCACATTTTTAGTACCGGTACGAGCCAGAAACTAAATTTAAGGGATATTATAATAAAATGGCTAATGCAACGAAAAAGAAATCGGTACCGGTATGTCCAATATTTGATGCTCCTGAAGAATTACCGAACAATATGCTTGCCACGTATTAAAATATAACAATATGCTCGCCACTATTTAAATATAATGAAGTATTATAATGAAATCAAAAGATGCTTAGCTTGTACCAAAAAAAATATCATCAATCTTTCACTGAAATTGCTGAAATTGTGACTGATGAGATAAAAAAACTTAAGGTAAGGTATTTATCAACAGTGTAACGTCGCTTATGTTTTCTTGTTTATACCTAGTTTCGAACACTCGCTCTACTGCATATAGCTTTTCGTGTATATTTGGCTGCTAAGGATTTCCAATGATGTAATGCTACACAACGCACGTGATGTCACCGATTAAGCGTTTTATCGCGCCTTTTCTACTGTATGCAAATTATCTATTGCGCAACTTTTTGAAACTGTTTTCTTGAATTTTCGCGCTATAACTCCTTTGTTCTGGGTCAGTCAAATTTGGTTGTAGTCGAGGAAGGACGTTAAAATTTTACACTTAGAATTACCAAGAATCTTTAAATTTGAAATTATTAAGTATCAGATTGTTTCAGAAATTTAGCAAGCTTTGGAGTTTCAGAATTGCAGTCCTTCCTCGAGGTCTTAAGCTTGTCCTGGGTGGGTCCCATCTTATTTATATTTGGACCTTTTGTCCCCTGAGCTGTTGCTCAAGTTTGAGAATAATTGTTTTACTGGACTATTGTCCTCTCATCAAGTGTTTCCGTACCTTTTCCCGGGGGCCCACTTCAGAGACTGCGTTCTTTGAAGACTTCGATTGGAGTTAAAGCTTACTGTCTGCCTGAAGACGAAACCATCGAAACCGTTGACAATATAAGAAGATAAGTTAACGCGTGTAGAGGCGTCAGACACGGCAGACAGAAGAGATTTCGCGTCGTCTACAAACAGGTCTGAAAGAAATTGTCGATCCAGTTATACAAACAAATTCCTTATTTGCCCACCCACAGAATATCCTCCTCGCTATAATCACTGATGACACAAGGCACGTCCGAGAGCTTGAACTGCGCAGGATTTTAAAAACACGCTATACTTCAATGATAAGATCTCTTCGACAATTCAGATTTCTAATGTGAAAATTTTGCGTCCGCAGACTACACGGAAATGAATGATTGGTCTGCAGAAATTATTACAGAACCCTCCCCTGGTAAGCGTATTTCCGAAAAGCAATTGATGAAATACACCAAATGCAACAACACACCTGCCATTGAATTAGAAAACTACCCACGTCATACCCAAGTTGTTAAACAATGTGTAAAGGTAGTGAGCGATGTCAGTTTGCGGACAAAAACAGCGGTATGGGTTTTTCGGTACACCAATCAGTTCGCGTCAAAGTATGTCAAACTTTGAAACAAAAACTCAATATTGCGTTTAAATGAAAAACGATCTTGTGTGCATTTATTTCATTGATTGCAGATGTCTTGAATAAACGCTTTGACAAGTAGCGCAATTAGGAATCATGGTTGCGTGCTCCCTCTTTTTCTCATTTGTTGTGGATGTTTTAAAGCAACAATAAGCTGAAAATTGCTATTGGTGTGTAAAATTTGAAAATTTATAGATGTGATTCGTAGTTCATCCTCCTACACCAGTGGGTAGAACCCTTTTTTCTGGCAAACTTTTGGTACTCTGCAATGATTTTGATTGGAGAGCATGTCGCAATTCTTTAACCCGACTACAAGTGCTTAAATGTGCAAAATGATCGTTGCAATGTATACCAATTGATATAACAATACACATGTCTCGCCAATAAAACTTTTCATGCGATGTGGCCGTCTGAAAATTTCCGTCTGACAGGGACCCTTGCAGAATAAAAAATCTTTGGCTACCACTGTCAACTGATCTTTGGATCACCTATCTCTGATCTCATAGTCAAGAACGCTGATCTAATACCACTTTAGACAAAAACAGACAGTGTCATCCAGCTTCAACAATAAAGCAATCCATTTATAGGCATGCTTGATAAAACTAACATACCCATCGGCCTTCGTGCATTGATACTGATAACTTTTCGCTGGACTGTTAGCAAATGACAATATCATTCGGTTTTTATTTAAGGAAACTTCTAAAAGTCATATAGTAAATAACGTAATAAACGAAAGCAAAAAACCGTAAGTGTTGAAACATTCTTATTATGTCTCCAACAATGATGACGTCATAAAGGATGCGTAAATTTGCCACATTTAAGGGCCGGTCTACACTGTGCGTACAAAATTACAAAAGTTTTTACGCTCGTACGTCGAAGATGTCTGCACTATAATACGAAACGGCGCTTACGAGCGTAACGGCTTAACAGCGTATTCTATGGGTGGCCATAATATTGTGCTGAATTGGATAACGATAATTACAGATTTATTACAATTCTTTGTTGTTTCGGTTAAATTTGGGTCACATTATGCATCACAAGAAGTAGAATTGTCTTTTTCATAATTTAAACGTGAATTTTTTTCAACCTTTCTCACAAAAAAACATAACGTACGGCCAATCAAGAGTGTTGTGGTGGCTATTAAAGAGCGAAGGTTTTGTTGGATGAAGAAAAAAAATTAGCACCAATCAGTGATCAAGCGTCTGTCACTGATATGCTAGATCTGGGTTCGATTCCTTGCTTAGCGTTTAGCAATAAAAAGGGACACCGTGAAGACTCCACAGTCTGTGGTAGACAAGACGTGGCAGCTTAACTCGAAGACCAAAAGGTTCCTTTGCTGTCTCCTGGCCAAAGCAACTTGGGGAATATAACAAAATTACAAAAATTGACTAATAGGCCACTGATGCTGGCCCGGCGCCAGGATAACGTGACTGGGGGGGCAGAAATGAATTTTGGGGGGCAAGAGAAGTTTATTTATGTAAATTCGAGAGTGTGGATCAAGCGATAAAGGTGAAGACCAAAAAAAAAGAAGGTCTTCAGTTCAAAAATTTTCACAAACTCTGGTTTTCATCTCAAAATTCTTGCAATTTTCCACGAATCCTAAAGTGAAGACCAAAAAAGAAAGGTTTTCAGTTCAAAAAAGTCCACAAATTTTCGTAGTCGTCTTGCGATTTTCCACAAATTCTAAAGTGAGGACCAAAAAAAAAGGTCTTCGTCCCCAACGTTTCATGAAATCCGGTCTGAATTCACAAAAACTACGAAAAAATAGTTCTTGCTCGCGAATTCTAGGACGATAAGCACCAGTTTGGGAGTCTTAGGCCTCGATTTGCACTCCAGTAGCCCCGAGCCTGTCAATTTCTTCAAGGCACAGTCCGGGCTTGGGGAGGGGCACGGCCCCGGAATGCCCCCCCGTGGCGCCGGGCCGCACTGATGAGCACTAGAGGCTGGTTTCAAAAGTCCGGTTTTTCTTCTTTTGAACTCCTCCTAGCAGAGGGTGACTCGGTGGAAAGATCTGATCGCAATGTTTTGCAGGGTACATTTTGTTTTCAGCTTTCAATAATTGCTTTTCTGTTCTACTGCTACATTCCGTTTACAGAGGTGGAGTCCTCGAGGACACATTTTGAAGTCCTTGGCCTCAAAGCTTCAAGTTCTCGAAAATTGCCGTCCTCGGCTCGAGAACAGCAGTATTTTTGGAATCCTTAAAACTTTGTAGATCGTTTTTTGCAGAAAAATTTGTTTTTTTGGAGATTTTTTGATTTTGTTTTTTTGAGATCACCTGAAAAAATTTTAGAAGACCTTTTTCTTTAAAATGCGTGAAAAAAATTTTGAAGACCGTATTATTACTATCTTTTTTTGGAGAACACTTGCGCCTGTGTCTTTGCCCTAGAAAAGGTCTGTCCTCGAAAGGGCTGTCTTTGGCCTCGGATATTTTTTGTGTCCTTGACTTCGAGCCTTGTGCCCTCGACTACGCCTCTGTCCCGTGTCCGTTTAAGCCAAATGTTGAGCTTCTTTTGCCTCTCTCCCATATCAACTTTTATATAAACTTTATCCAGTCCACCCCTGGAAACACAATAGACGGTGCATGATGCGGAGCATGCAGAGGTTATTCTCCCGAATTGTCAAACGGTTTGCTGCGCGAATAATGCGTAATTAAGTGACGCAATATCATATTCAACTACAATCTTTTCCGCATTTAATCCCTTGTGCAAAAACAACACGCATTTTATCATTACTGTGTTGACTCCTCCCCCCAAGCGGTTTGTGTTAACTCCTTGTAATCAATCAGATTCAATTGCATTATATCTCCTAATTTCATAACTAAAATTTTTGTTGACATGCTTGTTGTAGTATTCATCTTTTCTTTTTTCACACAAACGCTTCTACTGAACGCTTTTTTTTACTACCACTCTGGTAGTTTTGTATCACAGTAACGCACAAGAATTTGATAATAAAAGTTTTGGATTCAATCCCTCACCCACTAAACCTAAACTTATTCGTAAAAATGCTTACCCTAGCATTAGCCGAAGATTGAGAGAAATCTCACAGATGCCCAGCTAATTGCACTTTCACAAAATATAAAACGAAAATAGGGCGAACTATAATAGCTAAAACATTTCAATTACCCTACACTGCAGTAATATTATTACCAATGAAATTGCAGAAAATTGATTGTGCGCGTAGAGCATTCAATAAGTTTACAGTACTCAGAGGAGGAACTTTTGTATCCTCTCAATAAAGCGGCATTTACACGGGCGACTTTTTTGCAACGCGATTTGAAGATTTTTTATGCGTGAAAATCTCTCTCGCAGAGCGGTTACTTACACGAGGCATGACTCGCTTACCGCAATCGCGTTTGGAAGAATCGCCGCCGCGTAAGTAAGTAACACTTGTGATTTGCGATGCCAATTATATTATGCGCGGCTCGATGCAAGAATTGCTCTCGCTCGTGATCACTTACACAAGGCCTATTTCAACGTCTCGAGAGTGCCAGGGCAAAATCGCGCTCATGTAAACAGCAAATCGTATGCAATTTACGAGTCGCCCCGGCATAGCACAATGCACAAATGCTTTGCGAGTCGTTGGCTGCGATTATCCTAAATTTACCTTATAAAATATTGTGTACATAGTACAAAATAGTCTATAGTGCTATTACCGTAATTAATTGTGATTTCGATACTAAATTTACTTCATATTTGTTTGAAACGCAGAAGTATTAATTTTCTTGTTGATGCTGGTACTGGTCTATTGCAGATACGGTAGTCATGAGCGGATAACTGTGAAGCCAATCAAGCAGAACTTTAATCCTTAATAAAATGTATGATAAATTAACCACAGGTAACCGTACCTTAATTGTATTCTGCTTTTATAATGTCGTAAGTACACTATTTTTTATAAGAACCAGCAAAGTTTGAGTTGATGCTGGCTGTTCTTGATTTTTGGCTGAGCCTCAGTTGCTCTTAATTCGTTCTTAAATTTTGAGATTATTGATGTCAATTATGGCGACCATGTAAAAAATTGTTGATTCCTAGTGATCTGTCTGCTTGTAAACGCTTTTTTAGATGCTTTTGCAGCATCGTAAAATTGCGGAAAGTGAAAAAGCAAACACTAATTTTCGTTTGAACGAGAGCCAAAAAGTTTTTTTGTTACCTGCGCAGTGCCCAGTAGTACTCTACAGTCTCAAAACTGTTGCAATTTTGCTTGCAAATATCAGAAAACTACTCAAGCTTTATTGTTTTCAATTAGTTCAGAATTTAGTAACTTTTTTGGTTTGGAATTTATTCTTTTTCGGTTGTTCTTCCTAATTTGTTCCTACATTTTGAGCAAAAATGAGCTGCGTGTTTTTGCAAAACTTTTTTGTACAAAAAAGTGTAATCCATTTTGCCATTGCTAATATTCTGACTAAGCAAGAACAAAAGTTAAAAATCTGAGAACTCTAGAATAGCTAAGACAATGAATTCACAATAATGGCATTTGGACTATATATTTTGGAAATGGAGGTGCTTGTTACAGAATCCCTCCGTAACACTGTTGACTGCTGGTGCTCCAGCAAAACTCTAGAGCCTTCACCCTGTCCGTCTGGGAAAACCACAATTGAAATTCTCCAACTTAAACTGTATTGTTCTGACAAAACAAATAATATAGAAGACCACGGCACAGCAAAAAATAACTGAAATTTAACCTGAAAATAATGAACTAAAAGAGTGCCGTACAAACGGTCTTCAAAATAAAATACGTCCATTTGCAAATTGCTCGAATGAGATAAATTGCTAGAACAGAGGTAACTCGGCCAAAAAGCGCGTAATTCTAAACGTTTGCAGCCAATGGCTGCAGGAAATAAAGTGACGTGCGTAAACTGAGCAAACTTAAAGTAAGAAGGGCCGAATTCCGAAATGAGAGCGGGGCAGCACGAAAAAGGTCGATCGGTGCAGAAACAGTGCTTGCAGTGTAGGCTCACACCCTATGCTCGCTGGTTGGGTCTAGCACCCTGTGTACAACTACCACCATTGGTTTTTGTCGTCTAAAAACGTGTTAGCGTTTGCTTTCTTTTCTGACCCGAGATTGCCTGTAGCCTACCGGCATCTCTTGCGGTTAAAATAACCGCATTTAAGTTGAGAAACATAACATCTACTGCACCGCATATTGTAATTAAACATTAATTTCACGAAAATGCTATTTCTAAGCAAATCATGTTCACAATTTTTAGTGGTTTTATGGCGCTTTTTCATTTAAATTACGCCAGGAATGAAGACTGACGTATTTTTGCACGGTTTATAATAATTCATCCTCCGCACTATACTTACTGTAATTGCCTAGCGTTTAGCAAATGCATGTGCTGCTTATTATATTATTGTGGATATTGGTGCTTTGCAACAGCTGTGGTTTAGTAGCTCCATATCTAAATTTCGTGAAAACACATATTATATAAATGTTATATGGATTTTTTGAATGTTGGTTTAATTAAAAAAGAGCCCGTGCTTCGGTAGCGACGGAAAGCGCCTTGTGTCACTGCAGAACTCAAAAAGTAAACTTTTACAAACAGAAATAAAATTTAACAATAATTAGCATTTCGTATAATATCACAGCAGTGACAGCACAGATCTACTAAAATACCAAATACTTGTGCACTATTAAGGAAACAAACAATATGAATTTGTCAGTCACACATGCTTGGAGAAAAGGTAATTTCAAAAGTGTTTTTAGAACTAACTGCACAACTAAATGTTGATAAGTTTTATTATTTCATTTTACCAAAGTATTATATATAACCAAACAAGAAACACAATCAGAGATGGGTTGCAGTGGAGAAAAACCAAAACCTAAAGATAAATGACAGAATTTCATAATAAATTATGAGCATTAATGCCCACTTCACTTTGCTCCATCTAAGCTAACTCAGAATGATACAGGGTAAGTAAGCTTTTCGAGTAATTTCAAGCGTTTAGTGCTTCATCTTTCACCTTGCATTTTCATTGCAAGTTTTAACGAAATTAGCTGCTTAATTGGATTCACTCTATTTTGTTTTACGCTTGCGTTGGCTTCATACATTTTTGTTTTCAAAATTCCGAAGCGTGATTGTTTCAAATGCAAAAGCTGACAAACGGCGCATTTGAAGCGCTTTTGCAGCTGTTGGCTTTTACAAATTCAAAACCAGCAAGCCGCACTTTGGAACTATCTCGCACCGTGTCATTGAACCAGTGCGATAGCGACTCTTTTGCCGACTCGATTTGGCGAGAATCACTGGCACGCAGTCTCAATGTGTAAGTGACTTCTGCGAGTTACAATCGTATGCGAGCATCGCGTTAAAATCTCTCCCGTGTGAGTGACTGCTGCGATTTGATTTTTTAGGGGGCGTGTCTGGCGATATCACGCAAACAAAATCTCATGTGAATCTTGCGCCGTGTAAGTGACGTACGCGATTTGAGAAAGAAAAAAGACAAAATGTCAATTCTCGCATCTAAAAGTCGCCCCTCTAAATGCGACTTAAGACAGATATTGCAACTTTTGTGATACAACTGTATTCAATATTTTCAAAAACTCAATTTGTTGCAAAGAAAAGTACAATATTCTACGCGCAAAACAGTTAATATTTTAGAAAGTAACACATCGGGCATCTCTTACGATTGTAATGCTTCGGAGGGAGTGAGGAACCTTTCATCTGCTTGTCGCTTCACGTAGATATCAGCGCAGATTGGACAAGTACATATTACTATTGATGAATAAATAAAGCAAAGCAAAAGCTACCTCAGGGATATAATCAAAACTGGTAGGAAAGTTCATCTCAAGAGTTTTGCTTAACGCAAAAGCTGTCCCATAGGTTTAATCAAAACTTGTAGGAAAAAATAACCTGAGGATTAAAAATGATGTCAATGTCCAATCAGTCTCAGAAAGCAGATATTTTATTACACATCATCAACATTTCGATTACAAAACTTGGAAATGAGTAATGCCTGAATCTTGGAAAAGTCAAGCAGCAACTTTATGAAGCATTAATAATCATTACGGCTTGATTGATTTCACGGTGGGAAAAAAAGAAAATGTCACAAGCTCAGCCTACAGCACTTAACCCAAACCATGAGCAATTTTCATTACAGTGTGTTGACCATGAGGCATGTTAAAGAAATACAGAACAAACATTAATGGAATTTGATGGCTTTACTTCTGCTTTTCACTCTTATCACTAAAGGAGAAAATGTCATATTGTTAGTCAACAGAACTTAACCCAAACCCTAATCAAATTCAAATAGGGTGTGATGACCATGAAGCATGTTGTAGAAATACACAACAAACATTAATGGAACTTGATGACTTTACTTCTGGTTTTCAATCTTTCAATCATGCAGTTCCAACAATTTTCCAATTATCTTCTACTCATTGGAGAACCTAGAGTAAAACAAACAATAACACTGTACAACACAAAAAAAATTCAAGAACAATTTCATGCGTTTTAGGGTGACTTGGGGTCGCTGAACACGAATCTGAAGTTAGTTTTTTTGTATCAGGTTTGAAACTTCTGAAAAATTATTTTTTTTTTATTGCGATAGTATTCCATTTGATGCAAATTGTGGCTTATCCTGTAAACACAAGTTAGAATTGCATCATTTCAAAAGTTAAAACGAGCACTACAGTAGAATTGCACTACTAATTGTCGCTAAATAGTTGTCTATTTATCTCATAAAATTTGCAACTCTTTTCATTTAACTTTAGATCGACATTGAATTGTGACTCTAGTCTAATGCAATGTTTTGCTTTTTTATAGATTTGTTTAGTTTTAGATTTCAAAACACTGTAGAAATTTATATCTTTTAATAGTTGATCATGACTTCCTTTAGACGAAAGTGCAAAAATGACCCTGACTTATTTTGTTACATCTGTGGAGAGATTACAGCAAGCAAATATAGACGAAAACTAACTGATCGGATCAAGAAGCTATACCTAGCATACTTTGGATGTGCAGTAGGGGATCAGGACAAAAATTGGGCTCCACATGTTTGCTGTCTGGACTGTTCTAACAGGCTCAATAAGTGGTTTGCAGGTGGAAAGCCCACATTGTCTTTTGCTGTTCCAATGGTGTGGCGAGAACAAAAAGATCATGTAACGGATTGCTATTTTTGCCTCACGGACACTCAAGGATTTCGCCACAAAACCAGAAAGAAGATACTATACCCAAGTTTGCCATCTGCAATTCGCCCAGTGGCACATTCTGATCAGTTACCTGTGCCTAAACCACCGGTCACGCTTTCCGAAACTTCTGCAGAATCTTCACAAAGTTCTTGCAAGAGCGAATTTGAAGACGAACCAAGCACTAACTGTCCACACCTGATAACCCAGCAGGAGTTAAATGACCTTGTCCGAGACTTAAATCTTCCAAAAAGCAAGAGTGAGCTACTTGGGTCTCGGTTGCAACAGTGGAACCTCTTAGCTCCTGGAACAAAAGTGACAGTGTATCGTCGACGATCGGAACTTTTCTCTAATTTATTTTCAGAAGATGGAGAGCTTTTTTACTGCAATGATATTTTCGAGTTGATACATACATTAGTTGGAAAATATGACCCTAATGACTGGAGACTCTTTATTGACTCTTCCAAGAAAAGCATCAAAGCTGTACTATTGCATATTGGAAATATCCTGCCATCTGTCCCTATTGCTTACTCAACAACGATGAAAGAAACATTTCAAAACCTCCAATTTATGTTGGAAAAAATCCGTTACTCTGAACACAATTGGCTTATATGTGCAGACTTGAAAGTTATAGCAATCCTTACAGGACTTCAGTTGGGTTACACCAAATATTGCTGCTTTTTATGCTTGTGGGACTCTAGAGCAAGAAGTGAACATTATGTCAGAAAGCAGTGGCCTCCCAGATTGGTATCTCACCCAGGTCAGCACAACATTGCCAATATATATCTGGTTCCACAAGAAAAAATTATACTTCCACCTCTTCACATTAAACTAGGACTGTTTAAACAGTTTGTGAAAGCATTTAACAAAGAATCACCAGTGTTTCAATTCTTGCAAAAAGTTTTTCCACATCTGTCTGAAGCAAAAATCAAGGAGGGCGTATTTGTTGGACCGCAAATACGAAAACTCATTTTGAACAAAGAATTTGATAAGATATTACATGGAAATGAGTTGGATGCCTGGGTTAGCTTCAAAAAAGTTTGCACAGACTTTTTGGGTTGTCATCATTCCGAAAACTTTAGAGACGTTATTGATGAAATGCTAAACACTTACAAAACTCTTGGATGCAAGATGTCCCTCAAGGTTCATTTTTTGAATTCCCACTTGGATTTTTTTCACGAAAACATGAGTGATGTTTCTGATGAACATGGAGAACGCTTTCACCAGGACATATCTGTTATCGAAAACCGGTATAAAGGAAAATGGTCTGTAAGCATGCTTGCAGACTACTGTTGGTCGATACAACGGGATGATTCGGAAACTCAGCACAAACGGCGTAGACGATATTAGATGAATAAACTTGTACTGAGTGCTGATTTAATCATGTACTGAGTACGATTGTTTGGTTTGTTTGCACCTTTTCAAAAAAGCTAGACTGCCATGAATAGTTTCAATGCATGAGCTCTCCACTGAAAAATAAGCATAGAAGGATGTATTTGATAGCAACACACTCAATGAGGGTATGAAAGCAGCAAAATTTTTAAAGTTTAGGCCAGATTCCAATCAAGTGATTTGAGGCACATCTTCTGTGTGCTTTTTACTTCATGATTCCTATAAAAATGATTGTGCAACCTTATCAATAACTGTTAAATTGGCTGCACTACGCAGTTGTAAATGAAATTAAATTGTAGAGCTTCGGCAGAGAAAAACCACAGCACCACTTTAGTCAACATATTGGTTATGTTGGGAAATTATACTGATATATTACTAAAAATGCGAAAAAATTAAATTGCATTTTTTTCAAAACGCTGACCTGATCGGTAAAAACGGAGTTCATATTTGGAATCAGCGTCCCCAAATTTACAAAGGGCACCTATTCTTGTTCTTGAATTTTTTTATGACTCGAAATTTGTTGGACAGTGTAATTACTCCTACCAAAAAAAGTTCAAAATTTTGCAAAGTGTCCAAAACCATCATTAGCAGTAGACATACCAAAAAACGTACCAATTATGCATAAAACACTAGCTCTCAGAGAAGAGTAGAAAAGTTTTAGAGGCAATCAGTTGACACAAGACGATTAACTTGGCCAACCTTAATCTTAGTCCGAACCAGACCCGAAAGATGTTTGACGCAAAACCCTAACAACATCGCTGCTGCGTCAAATCTTCTTGCATCAAACCGGTCACATTAAATCTTATAAAAGTACCGATACTACATTACAGAACAAAGCTATCAAATTAAGTAAGCAAAATTAAAGCAAAAAAAACAACTTTTTTTGACACTGAAAAAAGAATACTTTATTCTATCAAAATTAATTCTAGCAGAGATATCACTACAGCATTCTTTAGATCATAAGGCACAGCAAACTGGAACATATAACTGTTAATTGGCGCGCTGTCGTAGTATCAATAAATGGCTTCTATAATTATTATCTTCTAGCATAAAGCGCACCAAATGGCTTCTATAGCTTTTTGTTTTTAGGCACAAAGTGCACCAAACTATAAGATGCACTACATTACATTAAATTTATTGAACTCCAAAAGCATTACCCCTTGATCATTGAAAAGCATTACCACTTGATCAACTGGCCGTAAGAGCATAACCAGAAGTATAGATTAAATGCATCAGAGTATACGGCACGAGTTGGATATCTTAAAAAATTTAAGTATCATTGGTGCACCTTATGGTTTGAAAAATATGACACTTAAAAATCTTAGTTGCACCTAAGAAAAACAAGCAATGCTACTCATATGTTACAAGAAACTTGAAATTGTGTAGTTAAGTTGCAGCAATGTGAATACTGTATTGTCACACCATCACATTGAAAAAAACTTCAAAAGTGGCAAATTTTCTAAGGCCCTCTGCTAATTTTAAATGATTATTTTAACTACAAGCAAATGATTTAGATAAAACTTCCAAGTCTGTTTTTTTATTTTCACTATGAAAACGCCTAAAGTTTGTTTTTTTAAATAAAAGCTCAAATAGCTGGTAAAGATTGTCAATCCAGGAATACACATTACTAACCTTGAAAACCTGACAATGCCACTGTTAGATTGGTCATCATCCTTGAAATCTTTGAGCATTAAAGATCAACATTGCTTCATAATTTCATCAATAAGTCTCTTTGAGTCTGGACCAAAAGTGCCATATCATTGATAAATTTGTTAAATTTTAAGTACTCACAGACTCACAGTTACTAAATTTTGTTTAAATAAAAACTTGCAAATAAAATCTTAATTTACAATTCTGAAAAGTAATTGCAGAATATAAAAACTTTTGATTTCACTATCTTATTGGCATGACAGTAGAACCAATTGGCTTGACAGTGTCTGCAATTCAACTCAACTATTTGTAAAAGTCTAAAACCTGATAGTTGCTGAATAATAAGTGTGTGCATCTTGAAATAGAATAATTTTACATGCCTATATAGCTGCATCTGCACAGCCCATCATATCAGTGGGCTAGTACGAGGGTATGCTTAGATTAGTGCATTTTAATTCTGCTTTTATTACGGTAGGCTAACTAATACTGTTGTTACAGAAGCCCTCCGTAACTCTGCTGATAGTTGCTCCAACGGAACTCTGGAGCCTTCACCGTCCGTCTTGCCAACCACAAATAAGATTTTTAAATTAGACTTTATTTTTTAATAGAAATAAAACAATAAAAAGGGCAGTACGGCACGGCAAAAAATAACTGAAATTTAACCGTAGAATAAAACTAAAAGAGCGCCGTGCGATCAGTCTTTCAAATTAAAAAACACGTCCGTTTGCCAGTGCTCTAATTTTAAAATGAATGCTAGAACAAAGGTAACTCGGCCAGAAACAAAAAGGCGTGCAAGAAATTAACAAAAAGCGCGTGATTTTAAAACGCTTGCAGCCAACGGCTACAGGAAATAAGGTAACGTGCACAAACTGACTAAACTAAAGAAAAGAAGCGGTCGAGTTCGAAACTAGGGCGGGGCAACAAAAGAAAAAGAGCAATCGGTGCTGTAACAACTGTAGGCACTAATAGTTTTGAGTAGAGCTCGACCGATATATTGGTCAGCCGATGTACATCGGCTGATATCAGGGTCAAGCCGATATATTGTATCGGCTATCTACCACCGATTAAAAAATGTCAGCTTAGCACAATTCCTTGAACTGTTCATTTTTGAGAGCAAGCACGGCCGCTCTTGACTATTGATTGACAAATCGTTGTATTTTTGGTTTGGTTTTTCATTGAATAATACTGGAGTGTGACTTGTGTTTGCAATAGTCTTTCATTGAAGGGGAATTAGTGAAGCTTTTAGTGTCAAGTCAATTGAAAAATAGAGACAAAATTTCATATTTAATAAGTTAATATATCAGTTATCGATATCGGTATCGGCCTAAAAATTTCCAAATATCAATATCGGTTTCGACCGGAAAAATTCATATTGGTCGAGCTCTGGTTTTGAGTTCCATTGATATAAAAAATCAGAGCCAAGATTTTATCGGCAGACTAATTTTCTAACTTTGCATATTTTCTGATAGTAGCCTAGGCTATTAAGTTGCTTGCTTACCAGTATATCTTACACAGCATCACTGCATCTGAAAAGTGCACAAGTAGGTTAAGCCTTTTGAAGTAAACCAGCCTACAGCAGCTATCAAGCTAGGATTCCCAGTTTACTTTCACAATGTGGCATAATACACGCTAGGTACGAGTACCACCAAGACGGAGACCTACCGTAGTACCATACTGGTAGGCCTATCGGTAGGCCTACTGGTTTTACCCTAATCAAGTCCCCCTGGTCAGGACTGTGATCTGCATTGTCACACCACATATCAGTTTTAATTTTCAAAGTTCTTTACTTAGAATAGGCGAACCAAATGTTACATAACAACAAACAATTTATAATTCATCATAATTTACTTTTGGGCCTATTGACCTAAGCCTCTTTTTTGCAAGTTTTTCCTCATAGAGCCGCAAATTGACAATTTTCATGTTAAATTAGGCTACTTCAAATCAACACGCATACTTTCACTTTTGAAAATCAACTTTTCTTCAACAAAACTTATGAACCCAATTTCAGCCTACCTCGAGACCTGGCAAACCAGTTTCTGAAATTTCACGCAAATCGTGAGGTTACTAGCGCACCGGCGAAAAAAATTTGCTCTTTTGGCAAATTTTTTTTGCTGGCAATTTTACTCTTGTAAGGTGCTACGCCCGTAAAGTGGTACGCCTGGGCTTACGGAATTTTCCTTTAAAACAAACTAAGGTTACGCTCGTAAGCTGACGATTTTTTGCACAGTGTAGACGGCCCTAATACTAAAGAATGCAATTAGCTAACTGGTAAAAAGTGGAAATTTTCAAGTGCATTGTGGCAACCTAAGTTGTCAATATTTTTTCTTAAATATTTGTATGCAAGATTATATGATTATATCATATCATACCACAACATATTTTTTTCACTATTACGAAAGATTTTTGTAAATTTTAATTTTTTCACTCCATCCTATTGTATAGTTTACGATAGCTGAGTCGCTCTCCGCTTCTGGATATATGTTTCAGTGTTTCAACTCATGTTCCACTCTGACTGTTGAGAGGTTTTTGACGTTGTCGTTCCTCCTTATGCACATTTGGGGCCAGGATACAACTGCTGCATGCGAGTGCAGCGTTGAGTACCAAACAATTTAAATCATCTCTGCTGAAATATTCTTTTTTCCACTTTTTGAATTTGGAAAGAATTTTGTTTTAAAATTTTTCTTAGCACTTTAAGTTCTTACAAGTCTATTCTGCTGGATTCAAGTTGGGTTTCGCAAATCGGCTTATTATTTAAACAATTACCGTTTCGCAGACGTTCCAAATTACGCGTTTAACCGATTTGTTCTCAACTTATTACTCTTCTGACACAATTGAAAACATTGGAGGGACACGGAATCTAGTAACCCTGTTAATTTTTTTACACTTCTCACGTTTCCGATTATCTAAATCAGGGCTTCCCAAACTTTTTTGCTCGTGATTCTCTTTAATTTTCTAAAAATTTTCGCGACCCTTCACGGTTAAAAGAATAAACACTGCGAGTTGTGTATTTGTGGTAATTATTCAACGGCCAAAAATAATATCAAGGTACTGGTACCCAAAGCCGACTAATTTACTCGTAGGTACAACACTCAAGCACATTTCCAAACACCCTGTTTGCTTTTACCGCTGATTCAACGTCATCTGCAGTATGCTTTTTACCGTTATCGTTTGACTTTTTTTACCAAGCTAACTATTGATTACAATCTAACAAGTAGTCTAGTAGGTACACTTTTACTCAACTTATACAGTACATTACGCTCCTACTCCTTTACTAAAGTACCTGCACTACACAAGTGCGTCGGCAGAAAATTTTTCTTGGAGGAGAGTCAATAATAATGGAGCCAGTATTAACTGCTAGAAATAAAAGATTTTTTAAATTCGGGAGGTTGAGGAGAGCCCATGCAAGGACCTGAGCTATTTCATCGGTTTACAATCAGCACTGCAAATTATCTATCCCCAGCAAATGCTTGTAAGTAGACTTTGTATTTGCCATTCTATAACAACAACAAAAAAAAAAATTGCAATACAGCACCATAATCAGAATCAATTTGTTTAAAAGCAATAAAAAATTTGCATAGGCAGTTTTCATATGTGATGAACTTTCAGTTAATATACATAAATTTTTAGATAAACATCTTTCTTTGTTGACAAAAGTGTCTTGTAATATTTTATTCAAAGCCTGCCTTGCAAATAGCTATTAGCTGCAGGGGCACAAGCCTTATAATATAGACTAGAAAATTGTTTACCAAAAAGATAATGCAGCGGTAGCAAACCAATTTTCTTTTGACAATTTCTGGCAACGGTGCTAGATTAATCTTCCGGCAAGGAGCCTTTTAGATACACTCTTGCGGTTTAATAGTTGAAAGTCTTTTTTTCAACTACAAGTGCCCTAAACGCACTGACTGTGAGTATTTATTTTCGTTTCTTACAGAATTTTTTTTTCTATATTTTATCGAGTCTAAAAGTGCACTTTGCCATATTTGCTGCAACATATTTTTTAAAGAGCTAAATAATAATGTTGCGCATAAATTTATATACTAGCATAAAAATTATGATAAGCAACAAGTTTTCAACATACCGGTACTAATAATACAGAAAAGAAATAACGGTATTTTTCCTTTTAAGAAAGGCAAAGACTTGGGTTCACTCTTTGTTTCAATATTTTTTTTGGTCCGGGCTTATAATGCATGACCTTCAAGAGAAATTATTTCAAAAGTTGGCCTTGCCCGGTTTGCCCCGAAGCTTTTGAGGTGATCAAACATTTGGCCAAATAAAAAATGCGTAAAACAAATAATCATATGCGCTAATAAAAACCGAAATTCGTGCGCCTGAAACTGGAGCCCAGTACGATGTACGTCTCCGTTGAAAAGAGTAATCGTTTATGACTTAGTGATTTCTTACATGTTTTTTTTTACTCTGTTTTTGTGCACGCTAATCATACACAGTCAACTAGTGCGATGTTTCCCAGAGGTTTTGCGGAACCAAGTTTTCACACGCCTCATAGCGTTGAAAGAGCACTCCACAGTACAAGTAAGTAGTAGAGAGCAAAGTTAAAGCAATTAACAATGTATGTCGAACAGCAGAATCAAACTTACAGTATCAAATCACTATTTCATCTGATGACTAGATTTTAATATTTTCAAGTTCGTTTCACGGCTTCCATGTACTATATACCACGTGAAGGCTTCGACACAAAAATTTTCAATCTTATAAATATTGTCGATTTGCTCTGCTTTGGCCTTAAAGTTTCTCGACAAAGTAACTTCTCGTGTAGGGTGTAATATCAGCTAGCGATCAGACACAAAATTTAAATCGTCAATGATTTTTTCTCGAAACACAAATTCAAATGCACAAAGTATCCGTTATGTGGGTAGCACCATGACCCCTTTCTAAGCGCAGACCAGCGCACCAAAAAAAGAAACTTAGACGATCGGTGATTGTTGAGATGGTTTCGCAAAACAATGGCTTTGTTCAAAGACTCACAGCGTCATGTGTGAAAATCCAGGGGAGCATGATGGCTCCGCCCTGTCCTCCCTTGACGACGCTTATGGTACTACAGCATTATACATTATACTAGCATTGAATTAGGTCTGCGTAGTTCTATTTATGTCTTACACCAAAGTGACTAAACAAAAATTTAGGCATCCAGCTGCGCTACAAGATGCAAATGGGAAAAAGTTTATCTGCTGTCTTCTTCTATATGCATTGTTCAAGAAAATCTCATTATTAATAGCGCCTGTTTAAGTAGAATCTACGGCTAAATACCGTTTTGCCGAATTGCACAAGTTTTTAACGACAGTCAGGGATCGCTGAGAGTAAACTATTTTTACACTTCTCTGTAAAATTGGTATACTCTCTGCGACCCCTGAAGATTGTTACGCGACCTTTGGGGGTTGCAACCCCCAGTTTGGGAAGGCCTGATCTAAATAATGTGTCTTCGGCAGCAGATTTTGTGCGAGGTTTTCATCTGGCGTTTTTTTTTTTAGTAACTCTCCTCTCGCCTTAATAACTACGCTTGTACGGTTTTCGGTACAATCCAGTGAGTCGCAAAAACCGCCATTATCGGTACTGTGACGTCATTACAGGTACTTAAACTAGTCAATTCACCCCAACAATACAAAAATATAACATAACTAAACTTTCCACAACTTGATAACGGGCCAAAGGTTCGTCTCCAAACTACAAAGCGAAGAAAGAAAAAGGATTTTAATAAAAATTCTACATGTTTAACAACGTTAACTTAATACAAATTTGCAACATACAAAAAACAATTACAAAGACAATTAATTGCACGTAAACAACACAAATTCTTCTTTGAAAGCAGAACCTGCAAAACAAAAAAAACTTATTCAATTTGTTTTCGCAGCAATAAAACTAGTCATGTTGGTGTTAAAACGATTTCAAAAGCTTCGAGCTCTAACTAAAGTCGTGTTTTTCTTCATGCTAATTAAGCGATTGGACCAGCTAATAATGAACACTGAGGGATTCAGGAATTAAAGCCGGATAACTGTCCATTGGCCAACTGCTCCTGTGAACAACTCCGTTGGCCAACGTGCTTAACAGAATATTGTTTGATACGGTATGACAGGACGACTCTAAGCGCCGTGCATGCTTGAGAAAACTTTTAGTCTTGCTGACTGGCACCAGTGACAGTGATCAAATTGATGGGCGATTAGACAATATCTATCGTCGATAACAAAAATTGGTGATAAGACTACAAGAACATACAGCCATATTGCGCTATCATGAAACAGAGAAAAATGCATTACTATCTCCCTTGTTTCTAAAATTAAGACATCTTTGGCGGCTCTGGCATCAATACGGACTATAAGAGTCTTATGGGCCAGGGTTGAGTTATTAGCAGCAAATTTTGTCATGTTTTGGCTCTTATTCTTCTTGTTTGCTTAATTGTCATCACCCAAAATTACAAAATGTCACTTTAATCATTCGTTACGCCAATAAGTACGGTATAAATACAATCACTCTTATCTTCATAGAACCAATTTTTTGCCGCCATTTTTCTACTGTGTTCTCGAAGGAAAAGGGACAGAAAAACATGCAATTGAGCAACCAGAGCTATATAACGGTATTGATGGAGTGGACAAACTGGACAGGCGAAAGTTCCTATAAATCCGTGTTCAAGGCAAGCATGCTTTGACACCAACCAAAAAGTAGATTTTATGATGACAATTTTTTCAAAACTTACAGATTTGTGAAGCTACTTTTGGCAACAGTCGCGCATACACTCGCTGCGACTGCATTTGCAATTCGATGGGTTACAATTGCACTGGCTACAATCGGTGCAGTTTTGGCAGTGACAATCTGCTACAGCTGAAAAAGAGAAAAATCAGTCATTTGTTGTTATGAAACATGCAAACGTCAGTACTGCTAATTCAAAAGCCGCTCTCTACCACACCAACCAGAGTTGTAAGTCGGGCCAGGCTTTTCGGGTCGGGTTTGGTCTTTAAGATTTACAAAATATCGGGCATAATTCGGGCATCATATACTTACTTGCCTTCTGTTTTTCGCTTTTTAGGTGCTACAAAAGCGTAATTAAATTAACTCTGCTACAGAATGACGCAAATTCGTTTAAAACATCAATGATATTATTGTAACACAATTATTATTATTACATCGCAATTTATCAGCAGTAAGTAGCTTTCTTTCAACCGTACTAAGCAACAACCGTACAACATTTTTAGATCTAACCTATTTTGGGGCTTTTTCGGGCCTGCTTTTGGCTTCAGATCACTTTTAGGTTTCGAGCCTGGGCTTGTCGGCCCGTTTACGACTCTGGTACCAACCACATTTCAATCGGGTTGACGAAGCAAAATTGAATTTTTACATTTGTTGGACTACCTCAAGGGCTTTCTTTAAATTAATGGTGTAATTATCATTAACTGAAAATACACTAAAGCTGGAAAGGAAAACAAACACTGATATTTCCATTAACGTGAAACATTTTTGAACTTGTAACGACATGAAATAGAACTAAAATATTGCTAAAAAAGACGATTATATTTTGCACTAAAAAAAACAGAGCCGACACAAAAAAAGTAGCACGAATCTTTTTTATTCTTGCGGATAGCCATCAACTTTGATGAAAATCAAAAGCATGGTGATCCAGAAAAATCTGGTTTTACTCGGATTGAAAAATTTAATAAAAAAATTTTAGTTACCTCACAAGAGTTTATTCCTGGTTACCTGTATTGTTTTTACTAGTTTCATTTTCATTTTTGCAAACAAGAAATGCGTAACTGTTCTGATGATTCTCGCGGACTGGGGGGGCGAAACGTCAAGTTAAATAAAAATACATCGGAGAACGTTGCTTTTAATGAAACGATTTTTTCAGTAAATTAAAAATGCGAACTAGCATACGTCATCATTGTGACCAAATAATGAAAATTAGAGATTTCATTTCAAATTCCGCTTGACTCAATATCCGCATGTGCTGTAACATCTGGCTTTTCACTTTCACAGAAAAAAATTATGTTTATTTTTATGAAGAGAAAAACGTTTCAACGGTCCAATATGATCATGACCTCAAACAGTGACAGCGCTTCTCGCTTGCAGTAACGTGATTGGCTCAGATAGCACCGATAAGTGGGCGTTGGCCTCGAGGCAAGTTAAAGGAATCGATTGCGTGAAATTTCATTTAAAAAAATCTCGATTACATGTTAAAGGAAATCTAACTTTTACAACATCAAAGTTCAAACGTCAACATAGCCAAATAAAACGCCAGTACCGTACAAATATAGTTCATCTAAAATTTATAATTATATGATATTGATAACATTTAAACAGTATCTTTTTTTTAATCTCTATTGTTTTAACAGATAGAGAGATCATAAAAAGAATAAATCAAGGCTTACCAGCACAGTTACAGATATCCATATTTTTCTTGTGGAGTTTTACACTTCAAACGTAAACGATTGGAAACTCAGGAGTGCACTCTTGCTCGCAAGTTGCCGAAATTTTTTTAAAATTACCGAAATTCTTTTCGATCTGGTTTATATACTAGTCCTGTACACGTGATCATCAATGGAAAATTTTTTGCTGAGTAACTTTTTTGCACTCGTTGGAGTTAAAGTGACCATCCGAATTTGGTCAAAACTTTAACATCAAGTTTAATTTTTGGAGAGACTAATATTTTCAGCAGCAAGTAACATTGTATATATAGTTATGTGAATTGGAATGCAACAAATTATACCGAAAAATTTACAATTTACGTAAAAAACTGGCATTAATGCGAAATGAAAATAAAGTTACCTTTAACAAATTTTACACACAGCCGTGTGCAAAAAGCGTAGTTTTGCACACGACACTAACCAAATACGTTCCTTCCATAGTAAGAACAGCGAAAAGAACTTTGGTCGGCAGATGTCGTCATCACGGACATGGTAAAATAATGCTTGCCAGTTTTTTTAGTTGGAATTGAGTCGACTGATCGTAAAACCAAGAATTATTAAAGTACAAACTCAGGATTGTACATTTTTTTCAATCTTTTTGAACCAGTGTTTTGCATTGCCATAATTTCAAACTTTTTCACATTTGCTTGAATAGGCAGCTATAAATAGCAGTAAAATTGTAGCAAGCGTCTATTGCACAAACCAAGAAAGAGGACGATCTTTCGTTAAAAGCGACAAGTTCTTGAAGTTTATTAAAACAAAATGTGAAAGACTAAACCAGTGGCGTGGCAAGATTTGTGGAGAGGGATGGCAAGAATCAGGGCATGGCATGGAATGGAATGAAAGACAATTTTTCCATATTCCATACTGGCAATTTTCTTCCATTCCATTCCATACTAAAAATATTCCATTCCATATTCCATTCCATACTAAAAATTCCATACTTCCATACCAAGGTAAGATTAGACTTATTCCATTCCAAGCCCGGCGCCAGGATAGCGTGACTGGGGGGGCAGAAATAAATTTTGGGGGAGCACGAGAAGTTTATTTATGTGAATTCGAGAGGGGCACGGGGGCACGAAAAATTTATCCCAGTCTGGATCAAATGAACAAGGTGAAGACCAGAAATTCAAAAAGATTTTTCGGCCAAATCGGGAATTTAAGCAGTTTTTCCGGCCAAAAACAGGTGATCTCCAAAAAAAAAGAAAGGTCTTTACTGAAATTGTAAGGGATTTCCGACCGAAAACAGGTGATCTCCAAAAAAAAAGAAAGGTCTTTACTGAAATTGCAAGGGATTTCCGGCCGAAAAGTAGTATATAAGGGCCCTATCGACCCCCAAAAGTGGACACAAAAAGTGGACACAAAGTGGACACAAAAATGGACCTTACTGACGTCAAAGATATGACGTCATATGCTTAATAACATCAGAATTCAAAAGCTTGTTACCAAACCGTTTCTCAATACTTCATTAGTATTCGAATTGTCGTGATTGGATGAAGATAAAACTAGCAAGGTTTAGAACTTTACCTCTCACCACTAGGTTGTGCTCTTGATTCATTTTTTACCTACCAATACATTTTTTACCTATATTTTGATTAAAATGTTAGTTCAGACTAAAGTGTGAGGTAAAACGTATTTGTTACGTAGTGCTTTGGACTTATCTTCTTTCTCGCTGGTCTGTAGTGTGTTTTGGATTTTGAGTTTATCTTTCTATTTTAAGTTCATTGCTTATTATTCGAATTATGCAAAAACAGGCAAGGTCAAGATTTTACCTCTCACCGCTAGGTAGTACTCTTAATTCATTTTCTATTCATGTTGTGATCTCAAGCGTTAGTTCAAACTTAATAGTTGAGTATTTTTATCGATTAAGTAATGCTTTTTAGTCGTCCTCTCTTTAGTCTGTATCGTGGTTTTACATTTTATGTGTAAGACATATTATTTCAAAGCCATGCATGTAACATATTGTTTCAAAGCCATGTATAATATTGATTACTCCGGTCATATTACCTTATTTACCTTGAGTATAAACTTTTTATTTACCGACCATGTAAGGGTTTTAGTTTCCGAACTTAAATGCTATTAAAATTCAAAAGATTAAAAGCTTCTTATCAAAAATAACTTTAATTTCATTCGAGTCGTTGTGACTGATCAAGGTTTCAATAGGCAATGTAAGATTTTCACCGATAAGAATTGGTCGCAATTCATTTTAAATTTTTACTGTGATACTACGTGTTAGTTCAAACTTGAATTTCAGGCGTTAGTATCTATTTGCTAGTTCAATCTTAACAGTTGGGTATTTGTATTGGTTAGGTACTGCTTTGGAGTCCTTCTCTCTTTACTCTCACATATTAGCTCAGGCTTGTGGTATCACAGAAGCACAAACGCGTTTTCACCTCACATAATGTTACATAAAGTACCACAAATTAAAAATTATTTAACTTCAATATAAAGTGTCAAAACGTCAGAAATCTATATCGTTAATACCAATGTACGTCATCACGTCTACGCTTGTCTATTAGTCAGCGTGACCTTTGCATTGTAAGGTTGCATTTAGCGAAATTACTGCAGAAATATTACGCCATCAGTATTCAACTTTATTTCGAGAACCCAGATCAACATGCCCACTAAGCTGACCAATCAGATTAAAGCAACTGATATAAATACTTGGAAATTTCCACAGCCGTGTTTCATTTGATTTTGGATAACGTTGCGTAAAAGACAGTTGTTACTTTCATGAAAAAAATATGAGTTATGCTTGTGATCGCTGTGCAAAGAAATATACGGATAGATCAAACTTGCAACGCCATAAACGAATCGCCCATTTAGGAAACAGATACTCGTATGTTTGTGAAACTTGTGGTAAACATTTTACAAGAAAGTTCAAGCTTGCAAGTCACAAATGTGGTACAAAAAACGATGCAATGGAACAAGAACAGCTAGAAGAAGAAACAGGACCACTTCCAAAGCAAAGAAGAAAAACAACTGTAACTAGCCAATCCAAAACTGTTGAGGAAGGAGAAATAAATTGTGGGTTGGAGATGACAAAAGAAGACACTTTAAAGCAATTTGAAGAATTAGAAAAAGATGCCCAAGTTAACAAAAAGTTTAAACAAATCATCAAAGAACATGCTACAGACAAGGAAATGCTTGCTCGGGATGATGAAGCAGACACTTTTCACAGTTTTGGAAGCATGGCTGATCATCATTGGAAGAGTATAAAAACTTCTTCAAAGCTAGGATGTGTGCAAGACATCTTTAATTTTTATATTAACGATGACCTTTTTTCTTTAAAAAATGAATTTCTGGACATGTTTTACAAGCAAACATGTCGATTTAAAATAAATTTTAGTTTTGGGTTTATTTTGCGCAATCGTAGTGATAATAGTTTTCGATATTGGCATGCGTCTAATGGTGTTGATCGTATTTTAGATCATCCCCAACTTGTCAGTAATTTTTTGGATTTTGAAACGTTTTTGAACAAAGTGTTTGAGCAAGATATGCTTGAAAAAGCACGTCTTTCTCGTCCAAACAGTTCTTGGGTTGTTGAAGTTGTTTCCAACATTACTTTTTTTATAAGTAAGTTAAAGGAACACCCAATTGGTTGCGGGATAAACTTACCTGGTTTTATTGTAAACAATACAGGATTACATGCATTGCAGAAAAATTACAAGAATGGAAGATTGTATTCTGACAATTTGTGCTTGTTTCGGTGCCTTGCTATTCATACTGGTTGCACTTTGCAGAATTTAGAATCTAAAACCAAAGAATTGTTTTTGCGTTATTGCAAATTTGCTATTGTTGACCCTAGCAATTTTCAAGGAGTTACTTTGCATGATTTAGTCCAAATTGAAAACTGTTTTTCACTCAATGTTAATGTTTATGTCTTGGAATGGAAAGAACAAGCAGTGGCCAAGATTCTTCAACGAAGTCGATATCTTTTTTCCAGCACAATAAATCTCAATCTTTATGAAAACCATTTTAGCTACATAAAAAGCATGCAGTTGTACACTGGACGTTATGTTTGCCCGCGATGTTCCAAAATTTGGACTGAAAATAACCACTACCATCGCCACATTCGCACCTGCGAATTCGAAGTGAAGCACAAGTATGTTGGTGGGGTTTATCATACTCCACTAACTATTTTTGAAAGATTGGATGAAGTTGGAATCCATGTTCCAGAGGAAGATCGTTATTTCCCCTTCAGAGCTACTTTTGACTTTGAAGCCTATTTTTCTAAGAGAAATCTTCCTGAGGGAACAGATTTGTTGCAGTGGAATGCAAAGCATGTCCCTTTGAGTGTAAGCGTAGCCAGCAATGTTCCTGGATTTTTAAAGCCTTTGTGCATTATCAATGAAAAGGGAGTGGAAGAAATGCTGCAAAAGATGTTGGAATACTTGGAAGAAATTTCTCATCATTCCTATAAATTTCTTTCTCAGAAGTTTTACTACGTTTTCTCTTTTTTGGAAAAGTCCGAAAACGAGTATCTTTTGGAACCTTTTCAGTCTTACTTGAAAGAATTGCCTGTAGTCGGATTCAATTCTGGAAGATATGATTTATGTTTGATTAAAGAGCCATTTTTGACGTTGTTCCACCCAAACAT
Organism: Trididemnum nubilum; assembly: GCA_963965965.1. NCBI lineage: Eukaryota > Metazoa > Chordata > Ascidiacea > Aplousobranchia > Didemnidae > Trididemnum > Trididemnum nubilum. Next base: position 49,283 of record CAWYPQ010000070.1, read on the forward strand.
TGAGTTTACAGTAAAAAAGAACAACAACTATGTCTGCATCAAGTCTTCAAATCTGAAATTTCTTGATATGGTCAACTACATTGCTCCTGGATTTTCTTACCAAAATTTTATCAAAGCGTTTGGAGTGAAAGAAAACAAATTCTTCTTTCCCTATGAATGGCTTGATTCTCCAGACAAATTGGATTATCCTGATGTCCCACCTCATGGAAGTTTCTACAGTTCGCTCAAACAAGCGAACATTACAGACAAGGAATATGCTTTTGTGGTTTCAACATGGCAAGAAAAAAATTGGAAATCTGTTAGAGACATGCTGGTCTACTACAACAACTGCGATGTAGTGCCATTTCTAGAGGCGATCGAAAAACAATTTTTGTTCTACAAGTCCAAAAAGCTCGATTTATTCAAAGATGGAATGACTGTCCCCGGTTTGACTCTCAAGTATCTCTTCTCAACCGTAAATCCTGGCATTCATTTCACTGTTATCGACTCTCAAAATCAAGACCTGCATCAGCTAATAAAGGATAACATCACTGGTGGACCGTCAATCATTTTCTGTCGGTATCAAGAAGCAAATGTTACCAAATTACGTGAACTTGAATATGGCCATGAAGCAAAAATATGTAAATCAATTCAAGGAAATGATGCCAATGCTCTTTATTTGTGGGCAATTATGCAAGGCATGCCAACTTCTTACTTTATCCGGTACAAAGAAACCAACAATTTCAAGCCAGTTGTTTCTCACAAATATGGGCATTTGGCAAGAGAGTGGCTAGAATGGCTAATTTTTTCCGAAAACATCAGCATTAAACACATGTTCAATGGCAAAGAAAAGCGACTTGGTCCACGACAGCTTCCTGTTGACGGCTTTTGCCAGCAGACCAAGACAGTCTACCAGCTGCATGGTTGTTACTGGCATGGACATTTGTGCCACCTGAATCGAGACAAGCAAGGAAATTTCAAGGTCGAAAACCTGTCAAACGGAAAAACTATGTCAGAGCTTCAAGCCGAAACAAGAAAAAACACAGAATACTTAAAAGATCTTGGGTACAAGGTGACCGAAATCTATGAATGCCAATGGAGAAAGATGAAGTCTTCAGATTCTAAAGTAAAGGCCTTCTTACAAAACTTCAACTTTTTGAAACCAATTTATGGCATGAATGAACAAATTCTTCTTTCTGCCATCCAAAACGACAAAATATTTGGAATGGTCTTGTGCGATATCAAAACTCCTGAGCATTTAAAACCTTATTTTTCTGAATTTTGTCCCATCTTTAAAAACGTTGAAGTTGGGAGAGAAGACATCGGTGATCTTATGGAGAAGTTTGCTGTAGACAACAACTTACTGCCAAAACCCCAGAAAATGCTAATTGGAAGCTATTTTGCAGACAAAATTCTTCTCATCACTCCACTATTAAAGTGGTACATAAATCATGGCTTGGAAGTGACGAAAATTTACGAAGTTGTCCAATACTTACCTGTTAAATGTTTTGAAAATTTTGGCCTTCAAGTCTCTGAGGCACGAAGAAGTGGTGATTCTGATCCAAATAAGGCAGTACTGGCTCAAACATTCAAGCTTTGGGGAAATTCCAGCTATGGAAAAACGATTTGTAACAAAGAAAAACACAAAAACATTAGGTATTGTGATAGCAAAGCTGTGTCTGAACTAATCAACGATCCTCTGTTTCACAAACTGAATACAATTTCTGAGGACTTATACGAGATTGAACACTTTAAGAAAAAAATTGTCTTGGACTTGCCAATACAAATTGGGTTTTTTGTCTATGGTTACGCTAAACTCAGAATGCTAGAATTTTATTATGATTTTCTCGACTTTTACATCAATCGCCAAGATTTTGAATGCTGCGAAATGGACACCGACAGTTTGTACTATGCACTATCCTCTTCCAATCTTGAGGACGTGATTAAGCCAGAGAAGAAGGAGGAATTTTATGAAAATTATCACAAATGGCTGCCTGCCCAAGCATGTCCGTCTCACAAGGAGGAGTTTGTTTCAAAAAAAAGCCAGGGTCTGCCATTCGATCCACATTCATGTTGTGTTAAGCAACAAAATTTCGACAAGCGGAGTCCAGGATTATTTAAATTGGAATGGGAAGGAGCTGGACTCATTGGACTTTGTAGTAAAACTTATTTTGGCTTTGGGGTCAAAGACAAGCAGGTGTCTAAGGGGGTAAACATCAAACAAAACCAATTTAACAAAACTACTTATTTAAATGTTTTAAAATCTCAGAAAAGTGCAACCGGTATGAATATTTCATTTCGTGTCAAAGATAATTCTGTGTATACGTACCAACAAACAAAGCGTGCTTTGTCCTATTTCTACCCTAAGAGAAAAGTACTAGCTGATGGCATAAGCACTGCCCCACTTGAATTGTAGCCTGTATTTACATTGTTTTTCTAAATGTATTATTAATGCATTTAATTGCATCAAGTGTAATCACTTTCAGTAAAATGTGTCTTGTTTTTTTGTGTAATTGAACCATAATAAAACCGTTTTTGAAGTTATCATAGAGTGGTGATATTAATAGTGAAGTAAATGTACGGTTTCTTCCAACATAGTCAGATATAATGTAGTTTAAGATGAAAGAAAAAAATAAAGCAAATTCAAAATTAATGGACAGTTGTAAGAAGAAAATTAAGTAACATCATAGTATCAAATATGGCTTTCGACTCTTGGAATGTTAACTTTGAAATAATAAATGAACGTTGCAGAATAGACGCACATATTAGACAGTCGCAATCCAATTTACTGTATATTAAAATGATAAGGCAAATGTAAAACCACTCTCAGAAATGTGTTAAGTAGCAATGCATTCAAATTCTATCATTTAAGTAAATTTTCTCTCATTAAGCAAGTATGTAAAGAATATTACACTAAGCCTGTGCCATATATGCATGTTTCACCAAATAATTTTGAATTATGGAACTATTTTATGAGATCATAAACTATTTTCAGACATAAAATTTTGCACAATTGTGGCATTTCTGAACTTGTTTTTCATACTGAGTAGCAATCTACGGTTGTGAACTTTGTAACTTTTCTCAGGTAAATTTATTACCGAAACTGCAAAAAGAGATTTAAAATTAAACTACTCTACGAAATAATCACAAAATTTCTAGCAAAAAATAAAAAAACAAAGAAAAAACTATTGCTTTCAAATAAGACGTTTAATTCAAGGTAAAGATTTTGAGGCATTTTGCAAATTTGTACCTATGTAAACGGAAATATTTCGAAAACATTTACGATTTTAGATAAGTTTTTGATTTTTATTTTTTGGATAAAATTTTTTATTCAATAAAAATCGCTTGTCTTTGTGTGTGTTTGATTAAATTTTTCCTATGAAAGCTAAAACATGGTTGAAAACTTTCAGTTGTTAGGTAAGTAGAAGTACTATTCAAGAAAATGAAAAACAAAATTTTAATCGAATTATCGCAACAAAAAGAAGAATTTTAATAAGTAGTTTAAGTTTTAAGTTTTATTTACTACCAATTTTTTTACTTAAGAAAAAAAATTATAAGGTTTGAAGATATTTTGATAAATTTTTCCCAATACAAATATTATCAAGAAACAAAAACATAAGTTTTTAGAGAAATTTTGATTAAAAGTTTACAAATGATCGTCATTTTTAAAATGGAATGGTCCCTTTAAACAAAGAAATTGCAAAGTTTTAAGACACAATCTAAAGAGACTAAAAAAGCACGATTTTAAAGAAATTTTGATTAAAAGTCAAATAATATTCAGTTTAGGGTAGAGTTATTGTTTTAAACAAAAAAAAAATTGTAAGACTTTACTTATTTTTTACAAAACTAGACCTATTTATAAACAAGATTTTCCCAAAAACTTTTAAGATTTCATTCAATACACTAAAGAAATTGAACGACTTTGAGATATTTTTAAACAAATTAGCTTTAGGAAAACAAGAAAATTGTTAAGTTATTTAAAATAATTAAGGAAATTTTGTTTTTAAGTAGAAAAAACTTTTACCTCTTAGATGAATTTATTATCGAGACCGTAAAAATAGGAGTTATATTAAATGAATCTCCAAAATAATTATAAAGTGTTTAGCAAAAAACTATTGTTTTCAAGTTTTGATTTCTATTCAAGATAAAGTTTTTAAGATATTTTATAAAATTCTCTTTACCTTAACAAGAATATGTTAAAAACTTGTAAGATTTTAACTTATTTTCGAGTTTTTTTAGATAGAGTTTTTATACAAGATGAAGAAAGTGCAAGTATTCGAGTGTCTTTGGTCAAACATTTCACATGAAAAAAAAAAAAAAGATTTAAAAGTTTATGATATTAGGTAAGTTTTAAAGTACAAGTAATAATCAAGATCGTGAAATGCAAGATTTTAAACGAATTACCACAACGAGAAGAAAAAAATTAATGAAAAGTTCCAGTTTTAGACAAGATTTTCATTTAATTTTGTTACAATTTTCACTCAAGACAAATAAAGCATAAGGCTTTAAGATATTTTGATAAATTTATCCCTATGAAACAAGATCATGCAAAAAATTAACAACAACAAATTTTTGAAGAAAATGAGATAAAAAAATTGTTAAAGGATATTTGTTTTAAGATTAGTTTAACATTTCAAACAAAAAAAAAAATTAAATGAATGTTAAACTAATCTTAAAACAAATATCCTTTAACAATTGAAAAACAAGTTCAGAAATGCCACAATTGTGCAAAATTTTATGTCTGAAAATAGTTTATGATCTCATAAAATAGTTCCATAATTCAAAATTATTTGGTGAAACATGCATATATGGCACAGGCTTAGTGTAATATTCTTTACATACTTGCTTAATGAGAGAAAATTTACTTAAATGATAGAATTTGAATGCATTGCTAATTAACACATTTCTGAGAGTGGTTTTACATTTGCCTTATCATTTTAATATACAGTAAATTGGATTGCGACTGTCTAATATGTGCGTCTATTCTGCAACGTTCATTTATTATTTCAAAGTTAACATTCCCAAGAGTCGAAAGCCATATTTGATACTATGATGTTACTTAATTTTCTTCTTACAACTGTCCATTAATTTTGAATTTGCTTTATTTTTTTCTTTCATCTTAAACTACATTATATCTGACTATGTTGGAAGAAACCGTACATTTTACTTCACTATTAATACACCACTTTATGATAACTTCAAAAACGGTTTTATTATGGTTCAATTACACAAAAAACAAGACACATTTTACTGAAAGTGATTACACTTGATGCAATTAAATGCATTAATAATACATTTAGAAAAACAATGTAAATACAGGCTACAATTCAAGTGGGGCAGTGCTTATGCCATCAGCTAGTACTTTTCTCTTAGGGTAGAAATAGGAAAAAGCACGCTTTGTTTGTTGGTACGTATACACAGAATTATCTTTGACACGAAATTGAAATATTCATACCGGTTGCACTTTTCTGAGATTTTAAAACATTTAAATAAGTAGTTTTGTTAAATTGGTTTTGTTTGATGTTTACCCCCTTAGACACCTGCTTGTCTTTGACCCCAAAGCCAAAATAAGTTTTACTACAAAGTCCAATGAATCCAGCTCCTTCCCATTCCAATTTAAATAATCCTGGACTCCGCTTGTCGAAATTTTGTTGCTTAACACAACATGAATGTGGATCAAATGGCAGACCCTGGGCTTTTTTTTGAAACAAACTCCTCCTTGTGAGACGGACATGCTTGGGCAGGCAGCCATTTGTGATAATTTTCATAAAATTCCTCCTTCTTCTCTGGCTTAATCACGTCCTCAAGATTGGAAGAGGATAGTGCATAGTACAAACTGTCGGTGTCCATTTCGCAGCATTCAAAATCTTGGCGATTGATGTAAAAGTCGAGAAAATCATAATAAAATTCTAGCATTCTGAGTTTAGCGTAACCATAGACAAAAAACCCAATTTGTATTGGCAAGTCCAAGACAATTTTTTTCTTAAAGTGTTCAATCTCGTATAAGTCCTCAGAAATTGTATTCAGTTTGTGAAACAGAGGATCGTTGATTAGTTCAGACACAGCTTTGCTATCACAATACCTAATGTTTTTGTGTTTTTCTTTGTTACAAATCGTTTTTCCATAGCTGGAATTTCCCCAAAGCTTGAATGTTTGAGCCAGTACTGCCTTATTTGGATCAGAATCACCACTTCTTCGTGCCTCAGAGACTTGAAGGCCAAAATTTTCAAAACATTTAACAGGTAAGTATTGGACAACTTCGTAAATTTTCGTCACTTCCAAGCCATGATTTATGTACCACTTTAATAGTGGAGTGATGAGAAGAATTTTGTCTGCAAAATAGCTTCCAATTAGCATTTTCTGGGTTTTGGCAGTAAGTTGTTGTCTACAGCAAACTTCTCCATAAGATCACCGATGTCTTCTCTCCCAACTTCAACGTTTTTAAAGATGGGACAAAATTCAGAAAAATAAGGTTTTAAATGCTCAGGAGTTTTGATATCGCACAAGACCATTCCAAATATTTTGTCGTTTTGGATGGCAGAAAGAAGAATTTGTTCATTCATGCCATAAATTGGTTTCAAAAAGTTGAAGTTTTGTAAGAAGGCCTTTACTTTAGGATCTGAAGACTTCATCTTTCTCCATTGGCATTCATAGATTTCGGTCACCTTGTACCCAAGATCTTTTAAGTATTCTGTGTTTTTTCTTGTTTCGGCTTGAAGCTCTGACATAGTTTTTCCGTTTGACAGGTTTTCGACCTTGAAATTTCCTTGCTTGTCTCGATTCAGGTGGCACAAATGTCCATGCCAGTAACATCCATGCAGCTGGTAGACTGTCTTGGTCTGCTGGCAAAAGCCGTCAACAGGAAGCTGTCGTGGACCAAGTCGCTTTTCTTTGCCATTGAACATGTGTTTAATGCTGATGTTTTCGGAAAAATTAGCCATTCTAGCCACTCTCTTGCCAAATGCACCATATTGTGAGAAACAACTGGCTTGAAATTGTTGGTTTCTTTGTACCGGATAAAGTAAGAAGTTGGCATGCCTTGCATAATTGCCCACAAATAAAGAGCATTGGCATCATTTCCTTGAATTGATTTACATATTTTTGCTTCATGGCCATATTCAAGTTCACGTAATTTGGTAACATTTGCTTCTTGATACCGACAGAAAATGATTGACGGTCACCAGTGATGTTATCCTTTATTAGCTGATGCAGGTCTTGATTTTGAGAGTCGATAACAGTGAAATGAATGCCAGGATTTACGGTTGAGAAGAGATACTTGAGAGTCAAACCGGGGACCAGTCATTCCATCTTTGAATAAATCGAGCTTTTTGGACTTGTAGACAAAAATTGTTTTTCGATCGCCTCTAGAAATGGCACTACATCGCAGTTGTTGTAGTAGACCAGCATGTCTCTAACAGATTTCCAATTTTTTTCTTGCCATGTTGAAACCACAAAAGCATATTCCTTGTCTGTAATGTTCGCTTGTTTGAGCGAACTGTAGAAACTTCCATGAGGTGGGACATCAGATAATCCAATTTGTCTGGAGAATCAAGCCATTCATAGGAAAGAAGAATTTGTTTTCTTTCACTCCAAACGCTTCGATAAAATTTTGGTAAGAAAATCCAGGAGCAATGTAGTTGACCATATCAAGAAATTTCAGATTTGAAGACTTGATGCAGACATAGTTGTTGTTCTTTTTTACTGTAAACTCAATGTTTGGGTGGAACAACGTCAAAAATGGCTCTTTAATCAAACATAAATCATATCTTCCAGAATTGAATCCGACTACAGGCAATTCTTTCAAGTAAGACTGAAAAGGTTCCAAAAGATACTCGTTTTCGGACTTTTCCAAAAAGAGAAACGTAGCAAAACTTCTGAGAAAGAATTTATAGGAATGATGAGAAATTTCTTCCAAGTATTCCAACATCTTTTGCAGCATTTCTTCACTCCCTTTTCATTGATAATGCACAAAGGCTTTAAAAATCCAGGAACATTGCTGGCTACGCTTACACTCAAAGGGACATGCTTTGCATTCCACTGCAACAAATCTGTTCCCTCAGGAAGATTTCTCTTAGAAAAATAGGCTTCAAAGTCAAAAGTAGCTCTGAAGGGGAAATAACGATCTTCCTCTGGAACATGGATTCCAACTTCATCCAATCTTTCAAAAATAGTTAGTGGAGTATGATAAACCCCACCAACATACTTGTGCTTCACTTCGAATTCGCAGGTGCGAATGTGGCGATGGTAGTGGTTATTTTCAGTCCAAATTTTGGAACATCGCGGGCAAACATAACGTCCAGTGTACAACTGCATGCTTTTTATGTAGCTAAAATGGTTTTCATAAAGATTGAGATTTATTGTGCTGGAAAAAAGATATCGACTTCGTTGAAGAATCTTGGCCACTACTTGTTCTTTCCATTCCAAGACATAAACATTAACATTGAGTGAAAAACAGTTTTCAATTTGGACTAAATCATGCAAAGTAACTCCTTGAAAATTGCTAGGGTCAACAATAGCAAATTTGCAATAACGCAAAAACAATTCTTTGGTTTTAGATTCTAAATTCTGCAAAGTGCAACCAGTATGAATAGCAAGGCACCGAAACAAGCACAAATTGTCAGAATACAATCTTCCATTCTTGTAATTTTTCTGCAATGCATGTAATCCTGTATTGTTTACAATAAAACCAGGTAAGTTTATCCCGCAACCAATTGGGTGTTCCTTTAACTTACTTATAAAAAAAGTAATGTTGGAAACAACTTCAACAACCCAAGAACTGTTTGGACGAGAAAGACGTGCTTTTTCAAGCATATCTTGCTCAAACACTTTGTTCAAAAACGTTTCAAAATCCAAAAAATTACTGATAAGTTGGGGATGATCTAAAATACGATCAACACCATTAGACGCATGCCAATATCGAAAACTATTATCACTACGATTGCGCAAAATAAACCCAAAACTAAAATTTATTTTAAATCGACATGTTTGCTTGTGAAACATGTCCAGAAATTCATTTTTTAAAGAAAAAAGGTCATCGTTAATATAAAAATTAAAGATGTCTTGCACACATCCTAGCTTTGAAGAAGTTTTTATACTCTTCCAATGATGATCAGCCATGCTTCCAAAACTGTGAAAAGTGTCTGCTTCATCATCCCGAGCAAGCATTTCCTTGTCTGTAGCATGTTCTTTGATGATTTGTTTAAACTTTTTGTTAACTTGGGCATCTTTTTCTAATTCTTCAAATTGCTTTAAAGTGTCTTCTTTTGTCGTCTCCAACCCACAATTTATTTCTCCTTCCTCAACAGCTTTGGATTGGCTAGTTACAGTTGTTTTTCTTCTTTGCTTTGGAAGTGGTCCTGTTTCTTCTTCTAGCTGTTCTTGTTCCATTGCATCGTTTTTTGTAACACATTTGTGACTTGCAAGCTTGAACTTTCTTGTAAAATGTTTACCACAAGTTTCACAAACATATCTGTTTCCTAAATGGGCGATTCGTTTATGGCGTTGCAAGTTTGATCTATCCGTATATTTCTTTGCACAGCGATCACAAGCATAACTCATATTTTTTTCATGAAAGTAACAACTGTCTTTTACGCAACGTTATCCAAAATCAAATGAAACACGGCTGTGGAAATTTCCAAGTATTTATATCAGTTGCTTTAATCTGATTGGTCAGCTTAGTGGGCGTGTTGATCTGGGTTCTCGAAATAAAGTTGAATACTGATGGCGTAATATTTCTGCAGTAATTTCGCTAACTGCAACCTTACAATACAAAGGTCACGCTGACTAATAGACAAGCGTAGACGTGATGACGTACACTGGTATTACCGATGTAGATCTCTGACGTTTTGACACTTTATATTGAACTTAAATAATTTTTAATTTGTGGTACTTTATGTAACATTATGTGAGGTGAAAACGCGTTTGTGCTTCTGTGATACCACAAGCCTGAGCTAATATGTGAGAGTAAAGAGAGAAGGACTCCAAAGCAGTACCTAACCAATACAAATACCCAACTGTTAAGATTGAACTAGCAAATAGATACTAACGCCTGAAATTCAAGTTTGAACTAACACGTAGTATCACAGTAAAAATTTAAAATGAATTGCGACCAATTCTTATCGGTGAAAATCTTACATTGCCTATTGAAACCTTGATCAGTCACAACGACTCGAATGAAATTAAAGTTATTTTTGATAAGAAGCTTTTAATCTTTTGAATTTTAATAGCATTTAAGTTCGGAAACTAAGACCCTTACATGGTCGGTAAATAAAAAGTTTATACTCAAGGTAAATAAGGCAATATGACCGGAGTAATCAATATTATACATGGCTTTGAAACAATATGTTACATGCATGGCTTTGAAATAATATGTCTTACACATAAAATGTAAAACCACGATACAGACTAAAGAGAGGACGACCTTGAACTAACGCTTGAGATCACAACATGAATAGAAAATGAATTAAGAGTACTACCTAGCGGTGAGAGGTAAAATCTTGACCTTGCCTGTTTTTGCATAATTCGAATAATAAGCAATGAACTTAAAATAGAAAGATAAACTCAAAATCCACAACACACTACAGACCAGCAAGAAAGAAGATGAGTCCAAAGCACTACGTAACAAATACGTTTTACCTCACACTTTAGTCTGAACTAACATTTTAATCAAAATATAGGTAAAAAATGAATCAAGAGCACAACCTAGTGGTGAGAGGTAAAGTTCTAAACCTTGCTAGTTTTATCTTCATCCAATCACGACAATTCGAATACTAATGAAGTATTGAGAAACGGTTTGGTAACAAGCTTTTGAATTCTGATGTTATTAAGCATATGACGTCATATCTTTGACGTCAGTAAGGTCCATTTTTGTGTCCACTTTGTGTCCACTTTTTGTGTCCACTTTTGGGGGTCGATAGGGCCCTTATATACTACTGAGGCTGCACAGATGCAAGGAATTTTAATCCCTGAATCAGGCTAACTCAACTGGTAAATTTTGAAAAACCAAGCTACCGGTATGGGCGATGGTCCTCATCTCTTAACTTCAGTTATTAAAAAGCAAAACTAACTTTTCCTACGTACTGCTCTGGACTCGAGTTTCGCTTTACCAAAGCTCATCGGCAGGACTGTCGTTTAAAGTTAAACCGAAATACAAAAGCTAAGCTGGCCTATAAATCGACATTTAAAATCTGACTAAACTACCCCATAAAATTAAAATCAAAACATGATTGTGAAAAATAATTGCAATTGTAACCATAGGAGTCCGAGAAAAAAAAGGACAAAATTAACTTTGGACAGGAATAAAATAGGTTAAAAATGGAAAAAACGGAATCAAAATTTATATAAAAATCGCAAGGAGAGCACGAGCACGTCATAAGTTGTTTGACGGAATTAAAATTATTTTCTTAACTTTTTGATATTGCTGCAGTAGATTAGTCTAATGTCTCATCAAAACCGAAAGACAAAGGTGGAGTCAAGGACACAACGCTCGAGGCCAAGGACACAAAAAAATCCGAGGACAAGAACCGACTTTGCGAGGACAGACCCTCTCGAGGCCAAGGTCACGAATGTTCGAGGCCAAGGCCCAAGGATACAACGCGCAAGTGTTTCTCAAAAAAAAAGATTTTTGAGTATTTTCCGCGAAATTACAAGAGTTCTCAAAAATCAAAGCAAAAAAAACGTTCTTTATTAATTTACCGCGAGGTCTCTGGCGTGCTCCAAGACCAAGAAAAAAATGGTGATAACCTTGGCCCGTTTTCAACAAATCAAAAAATAGTGCTGTCCTCGTCCGAGGACAGGGCATTTTTGAGGACTTGTAAGCTTGAGGCCAAGGCCAAGGACTTCAAACTGTGTCCTTTAGGACTTTGCCTCTGACGAAAGACTTAATTATAATCGTGATCAAATGAAAAAGGACAACGCTAAGTAAGCCAAGCAGAAATGAATTTGGGTCACTTTATTTTACCAAGTGATTTTATTCTTCAAACAAATTTAAAAAATATGAACTAAAAATTAGTGAAACTTTAAGTACAGCCAGTCTCAAATCAAAATTTACTGGTTCTTATTAAAAAAAACTAAGCGTAAATTAGATAGACTAGGGTAGAAGAAAATAATATTACAGAGACACAAACATTGGTGAAACAAATAACGAAATGTCACTGGTTGAAAAACAATCCAGCAAAAAAATGCAATCGACTGTGTTAAGGGTAAATGAGCTCACCAAGAATATTCTTCAGTATATGTTGATTGTTTCGCCATACTTTCGCAAATTGGGACCAACTTAAAAAAAAGAACATAATTATGTCTGTCATCCCTTTAAAACACAAAGTAATTACAGTACATCACTGCCTGTGAGCCTTGTTTTTATTTGAATACTGTACATCGGGCGGAGCTTTCCGGGTAACTCAAAACCTGTTTATTCGGCTTTCTCCCAAAAAATTTTGATCTTAAGACTATAACTTCACCAAATTCGAGCTTTCTACGACCTTCCTTTCCCACGTTTTGGCAGTTTAGATTTTTCCTTAGTAAGGCTTTTCCCCGCAGAAACTTAGCCAAGATTGCCAATTACAAACAAAATTTCAAAATTCTATGGCATGTTCCTAACTGCTATTATGTGCTTTGCAGCAGTGTTGTAGTTAAGACAAAGTAAAGGGTTTGAATTGTACTGTAAATTTGCTGCTTTTCTGAAAATGTAGGCCAACTTTTCAAAAGTTAAGGCGCGTTTACACAGGATGCAAAGCGATGTGAGGCTACCAAAATTTGACGTCTTCGACAACTTGACAAAAGTTGCAATCGGTTGCAAACTTCGCGAGCGGTTGCTTAACTTCACTTAGACAAATTTGTAATTGAATTCAATTCAATTCAATTGACATTTATTTTTGTTCAGAAAAATGTTCTGCAAAGTAAATAAGCATACAAAGTCAAGCAGCAAAATGAAGCAAAAAAAATTACAGAATAATTATTTCTGATAAGAGGTTGCGAAAAGACCATGGGCCATTTCATGGGAATAGCTCGGGGCTCTTTCCAGAAAAGGTGAGGTCGTCGAGTCTGCAACCTCTCATCTTCTGTACAAAATCTTGATAGCACACAAACATGAATGATGGGCCTATTTTGAGCAAGTGACGTAGCGACCACTCACTCGCGAAGGTTGCAAACCTTCGCTTTGCGTCCAATGTAAACGCACCTTTGATCTTCTGTCACAGTACAGACAAAATGGCAAAACTTAAGAAAGGGAATAATTGTTTACTTAGAACAGTATATATGTGGAAGCTTATTAAATTTATAGAAATTGTGGACAAATCCCCTAAACTAAAACACTTTTGATTCTAAGAACAAAATTAGTGTAGTATATAATTCATTATATAAATATTTTTGGTAAAGTACACTTGCTTTTTACTTTTCGATCAAGCACATTTATAAGCAACCGAACTAATTTTTTTGCCAACACAAATGAGAAATACCAATTGGATGACTCCGATCACAGTAAATGGTTCAATTACGCTATACACTGAGAATTTTAAATGGAATTACTTGGGACTTCACCAAGCAAAATGTAGAGAGTGGTGGAAGACCTTGAGGTGTGGCGGCTTTATCTCAATGCCCCGCGACCCCTAACAAAAAGCAGTGCTGTGCACACTAACCTCGAGCTTCCTGGTGGCAACGGATTGCTCTTCTGCCAACCTCCACACGAAAACTGATAAAAATCATCACAAGGTTTGACACTTTCATCTAACAGCGAAGCTACATTACCAGCCACATTCACGCAACCTCGCGACAAACACAAACGATCTACAAAAAAGACAGGTATACAAGAACGCAGAGACATCAGGGCGCAAGGACATAAGCGCACTGGGACATATGCGTGCAGAGACACAATCCTGCGATCTGTGCTAACATTTTCGTGTTTTGAAAAAAAATGGCCGCAAGTTACTTACGGTATTATTCGAAATTACAACCAGTTTTAATTACTAAGATGATAAACTTTTTTCTAGCCACAAATATCATATTATAATGATATCACAAAAACCTTTTTATTTTGAGAAACAGTTTCACTAAGAATAAAAGAGCCAAAGCTGTCGTAAACATTTTATTTAAAAGAGATGTTTCGACTAATTACTTAAGTCATTTTCAATCTAGTTCAAATAGAATCTATTTGAATAAGATTGACAATGACAATAGAATTCTGTATTAATAAGATTGACAAAGACTTAAGTAATTAGTCAAAACGTCTTTTTTTAAATAAAATGTTTACGACACCTTTTTATTTAATTTTGCATGTTTTTCCGTAGAGGAGAAGATTATACGCAACGAGTTGTAAATGATATTGGACAGAGGATGGTAAATGATATTGGACAGTGGAAGTCGTTATGATTTCCCAGGAGTGGACCACGAAGAACGTCAAACTTGTCGATCGGTGATATTGGACAGTTAAATATCTTTTTGTGCAAGCAATATTAGAAACTATGACGCAGAAAGATATTATTTCTATTGTTAATTAACAATGATAATATTTTATAACTTGCAGCATTA